>CM056492.1:32245381-32524294 GCA_029783415.1 Anisodus acutangulus | reverse complement strand
GGGGAGATTCCAGAGGTTGCCTTTCCACATGAGCCTGGTGCTGGAAGCTGCACAGAGTCTTTCGGGCCGTAACGATATAAACAAGAATACTCATCCGAGCCGCAGGAACATGTACATACGGAATACGAGAATTTCCTCACTCTTCCACGGACTGATACATGTACCTAATGCTCATACGGGAAAGTTGACCGTAGTCGGAGAGAAAATCACCCGTTTGATTGAACACGCTGCCAATCAAATTTTACCTCTTATTATAGTGTGTGCTTCTGGGGGGCGCGCATGCAGGAAGGAAGTTTGAGCTTGATGCAAATGGCTAAAATATCGTCTACTTTATATGATTATTAATTAAATAAAAAATTATTTTATGTATCAATGCTTACATCTCCGACAACTGAAGGACGAAGAAGAGCTTCAAGCAAGAGATATTATTCACTAAAAGCAGCTACCGGGTGAGAATAAACAACTACCATTTAAGCTGACAGCTACACGGATTCATCACTACTTATGACTTCTTAATAAGAAAAGAATGAAAAAAATGATGTTTCGTCTTTGACATAAAGAAAGCCAAAGATTTTTCATTTTTCGGTTACTAATCAAAGAAAAGAGTTCCCTTTTGACTGTCCCAATTTTAGTACGTTAAATTTCTAGGGAATCCCTATTTTATAAGTTCCTCCAGATGTGTCTCATCTTTATGCAGGTAATTACGAAGCGTAAGTTACTCATAGTTTTAATGATATTTATTTAAAGAGTAACGTAAGATGTGTCTGTATGAACTAGGACTGCAACTGTATTGAGCCCTTAACAAGTAGAATTCATGCACACCTGCAGAAGCTTACCCTACAAGAAAGAATTCGCGGCTCCCCTTTTGGTAAAAGTGGTAAAAGATTGTTCATCTATTCTCTCTTTCCATTAGCACACTTTCTTTACACAAATGTGACATCCCAAACTACTTTGTACACTTATTATCAACTCTGTCAGTAGACCATATGACAAAGGACTGGACAATGCCTAGTCACTTCCTAGCTTTGTTTTGTTGCTAAAGTCTAACAAAAGGGACCATATGACGAAAAAATCACAACTGGCCTATGTTTCCTAAGCTCAACTCGCCACATTTAGAATCCAGCAACTATTGATACAAAACTTATAGAACAAACACGCCGCCCTTAAAATTGGTGATGTTTAGTACCATGTTGATTTACAATGTAACTTTTTATCTTGAATCCTGTCACTTCATGTGACTTTTATATGGATGTGCTAATATCATCATAAGGAAAAGGTGAATAAAAAAGTGCCAAAGTTATTGGAGCTTTAAGTAGGGCTGTGCAAATAAAGCTCAGACTTTAACGAACTAAGGCACAAATGAAGCAAAAGAAAAAAGAATACGTGTAATGCTGGAACAATAACTATATGCACAAACAACAAATTATATGGACAAGAGAATTGAAAAAAATGCAACTAAGAATTTTTTTAATTTGTATTGTTTCATGATGTCCTCATCAAAACAGAGTTCATGGTTATGAGGTGCCTGAATCAAACGATCACCTATATTGCACCTAGTTTCTATCAGAACAATGGGGGTACTATTTAGGCTTTTAGGGGTAGTGTTTAATAAAACTTAAAAGTCATGTGCTTCAGAGAATTGTAAGTTTAAAGCTTTGTAGTCGATGTGAAGCAAGGGGTTATCACTTCATTCGTGAAGTCATGTACTTCAGAGAAATGTGTGCTTCAAACAATAACATGCAGAATTATCCCAATGAGAATGTCGACTAGGAGGAGTAGGATTAATGCATGTACACTATGTCAAGTTGTATAAATTCTCCAAAAATAATTTTTTTTAAAAATCATATATTTATAATTTAAATATTGTTTTAGCAAATTTCAATTTCCTGTCCAAAACTTTCCTCGGATGATCTTCTTGTATATAATTTAATCTATCTCGGAGTACAAGTCCTTGAAACCATTGTAAAACACCAACGTGGGATATAATACTTTTCTCAACTAGCCTAAGCTATTATAACAACTTCGGGTGATGTATATAAGGAAGGTCGTAAGTGGGTCAGAGTTTGGTTGAACACGGGTTGACATGAAAAAGGACTCAAAGTTGGGGTTCTCGGGTGGGGTGTTTCTACCGGGCAGTGTGGTGTTTGATGGCTGTTTCGGGTAGTTATATAGGGAATTGGGTCAAGGCGTTTTGTGGAGCTATTGCGGGTATGTTGGTGATCGGGACCTGGTGGTTGGATGGTGGCAAGGTGATGGGACAGAACTGAAACAGTGAGGTTCCGGTGATGTGGGCTGTTTGGTGTTGTCGGGATGACACGGCTGATTATGGGTGGTGTCGGTTGGTGGCATTCAGTGTAGATGTTTGGGAAGTCTTTGGGATGTGGTGGTAGAAAGGAGATGGTAGTTTGAACAAGGAATGCACACGAGCTGCGAGGTACAATCCCGAGTATAATCCAAGTGTCGGATGGTCGATATAAACAAGGATAATGACACGAGGGTTTTAATGCTCGAGTCGACACCAAATAGAGTTCACTAATTGGACAAGGACTAGACCGAGGTTGCTAATTACAAGATCGAGTACTAACCAAGTGAGGGTGGCCGGTAACCTTAAGATAGACCCTAGGCTTGGGTTTGGTTGGATCACACAAGTTCCAACGTCCATTTGCACCAAAGAGATTCCTTAAGCTTGGGTTTGATTAGGCCACACAAGTCCTAACCAAGACTTACACCGAAGGGACCTTATCTTGGGTTTAACTAGGTCACACAAGTCCCAGCTTCAACTTACACTAAGGGGTTGGTTCACACAAGAACCGAAGGCCCACACAAGGACCAATGGACCAA
This sequence comes from Anisodus acutangulus, assembly GCA_029783415.1. NCBI lineage: Eukaryota > Viridiplantae > Streptophyta > Magnoliopsida > Solanales > Solanaceae > Anisodus > Anisodus acutangulus. The sequence continues at coordinate 32,521,453 of CM056492.1, read as the reverse complement.
TCTAAGGTAGACAACACACAAGTTGAATACTTTAGAGTATGAGTAAAACTCAAGTTTATATTTCAATCAACAACTCTCATTTTTACAACATCCTAAGGGTCTTATTTATAGTGGTACATGGACTATTCTAGAAGAATACCAAAAGGACACAAACTACTTGGCAATCTCGGCCAAGTGGGAACAAATGGAAAGGGGTTCGAGTTAACTTGGGGAACAAGGAGTAGACCAACTCTTCAAGTTCTCTAGACCACTCGTTTATGTCTTCCATGTAAACCAATGCATGAACTGGTTAGTTCATGAATCATTTCCTTGGAGCACGTGTGGAAGTTTCTTGTCCTTGAAGTACCTTGGCCGAAATGGGAAGGGGGGGCATGAATCCCAATATTCCATGCATTCTAGATCCTTCCTTGGTACCCTTTATATATGAACTGGTTATCTCATCAATTGTATTCTTGGGTAGTGTTGATAACCATTCTCTCTTGGCATGAACCTTGGGCCGAATGACCATGTGAATTGCTCGGCCAACTCCTCAACTTTCGGGTTTCCTTCTTGGTGTCTTCAAGTGCATGAATGAGATAACCTATTGGGTTTTCCAAGACATTCTTTTGTGTTTTGCATGTATGAGCTTAGGCTCCTTATGAATCATCTTCTTGGAATATGTTTGGAAGCTTCCATTCTTTGCATATGCTTGGTGAGTTGTTTTCGGCCAACTCTTCATCTCCCCTAGGCTGATATTGATGTCTCCTATGTAGTCAAATACATGAACTAGTTAGTTTATGAATTATCCTCTTGGAAGCCTCATCTTCTAGATGATTCTTAGAAGATACTCTCGGCTTAGTCACCTCCCCATTACACAATTTAGTCACCCTATTACATGACACATTAATTGTGTCCTAATGGGAGCTAGGAGCTTTTTACATGTTACATCATGTCCTAAGGAGAACTACAAGCTAAGATAGGAATTAAAGATAAGCTAAAATAAACAAAATGGTCTTCGGCCAGGACCTACATACAAAGCCAAAATAAACATGCTTCTCGGATCTTCACATGACAACTCCAACTCTACTCCATTTTCCATGCCACATTAGGCATCTTAGTGTAGATTGACGGGCCATCGTTGGCACTCTTAGAAAAACACCTCCCGACTCACATTGAGAATTTAGGTTTGCAGGCTTTCTTATATCAATCTCCCTTTTTTTTTAAAGAAATTTGCCCTCAAATTTATGTCATCTAAATGTGGTAATAAGCGTTCAACAACAAGTGTTGATCTACCACTTTCATGATTGAATAAGTTTGGATGTTTTATTTTGTCGCCTTTCTCAAAACTCGCAAAATAAGGATCAGAATACAAGCCAAATGGTTTTGACTTATAATAACATCCGTATTGAGCCACAAATCCCATAAGATATAATGCCTTACCATAGGTAGAATAATGGCACGATGCACCATTCAATTTTGTGCTAGAAAAAAAGATAGCACCTACTCTAGTTTCATGCTCGACTCCTAATGTTTTTTCACGGCTTGGTAGAGTTTGAACCGGAGCTAACTTTTTTTTTCTTCAAGGCTTCAAAGACTCTTATTGCTCCTCGGAACCATTCATCTTCATCTCTTCTTATTAGTTCGTTGATAGGGGAAACAAGAGTACAACAATTCAGTATGACAAGATAAGGAGAAGAAGCTGAACCAAGTAAGCTATTTACCGCATTGGCTCCCGTAGACTCGGGCCATCTTTGTCTAGATTCCACTGCAGTTGGATTATCACACATGCCTCGGATGATACAATATAGTCCATGGATTGTGGTAGCATCTTGTTCATGGAACTCATGGTAGAGCTTGTAGCGTTGCACAATCTAAATGGCACGATATAGTTTTTGTCCCGTGGTGTTTTTGGTAAGCCAAGGATGAAATCCAAGTGCACCTCTTCCCATGGTTGCTTTGGAACCGGCAAAGGAGTACACAATTCTTAGTGGAAGAATATTTTAGCCCCTTGATACATGTAATGCTTTCTTAATACTCCCTTCACATCTTCGAACTTGGGATTTTGTTCATGGAACTCCTTTAGCACTTCAAATCCCATCGACCTTTGTTTAAGCATGGTCAATATTATGCGCCTTCGAAGAAGTATATCCGCCGCTAAAATGGATTTGTCATCTTCATGTCTTGTAGCGAATGTGGGAGATTTTAAGTATGCTACCCCTTTAGCGAACCTCGGATTCAACATCCTTTGCACCACATCAAATTCTGTGTCGTAACTAGAATAACAAAGCCTTGTATCAACCAATCGTCCACTAGAGGATGCTATGGATTATTGGTCTTGAAGTAAGACGACTCCAATATCATATTCACCCTCAAAGTTCGGAATAGTGGAAGTAAGGAAACCATAGTCTCTGATGGAATGAGGATAGGAAGAAGCCGAGCCATGTAAGCTTCTTACCGCCCTTGCATTTGTACACTCAGGCTAATTTTGGATGGTTTCGACCGTGGGTGGATTAATATGGAGGCTCTCGGATAATACCTTGTGTTCTTGAGTCTAACATTCCTTGTGCATGATACTTATAGAATCATTTAGGGCGTCACAAGCTTCAAATGACACTATAAGACACGCGCACACACCATGTTGGATTTTGAAGACCACATTCCGTACAATCCCCTCTCGGATATTCATGTGTTGGTAGCTACTACTCAAATCTATCTTGATAAAAAATTTGGCTCCACTCAATTCATCAAAAAGGTATTCCAACCTCGGCATAAGAAGTTTGTTCCCCATAATGAAGTTGTCGACCTCTCGGCTTTCAATACACGTGTGCCAAGTTTCATTTTCTTTTGACTCCATTAAGATTGTAGCCTTGTTCAGATTGTGGCCAAAGTCTTGATGACTAGGTAATGAACTTCTTGAAAATAAGCCAAGATAAAGTCCAAGACCTTTCACCGTTGGTGACCCGATTGCAAGCTCGTCCGCACATACAACTTCCAAGGGCTCCCTTGAGTTGACACCTATAGTGCTCTCCTTATTTGACTCTTTCTCCATCTTTCATGCATCAAGCAAGGGGGTCTCGGTTTCCTCTTGTTCTTCAAGTGGTATGGGTTCCTTAAGCAAGGGAGAACCCACATTATCGATATGCTTCTACAAGATCGACATCATGTACTATAGTCATGACGCGGGGGTTGGAACATTCATTAGCGAAGTGCCCTCATCCTTGGCATTTGAAACACCTCTTTCTGCTTTTATCTATCTCTTTTGTAACATCAATATTTTCGTAGTTCTACAAAGGATTAGTAAAAAAGTTATCACCCTCTTTACCTTTTGATTCTTCTTTTCACCTTCGTGACGATACAAGAGATTAGTAAAAGAGATGCCGCCCTTAACTTTAACATCTGTGGGCCTTACAAAGGACCTTTGGGTGCATTTCCTTTCAAGCCTTGGACTATTTTTCACAACCCTTGACATGGAATTTTTACTCACGGCATGTATTTCAAATTCTTTCCTCAAGATTGGTGCATGTTCCGTAAGCATGTCTCTTGCGACCCTCCGTAGTTCTTCTTTGTTTATATGAGCCATAGCGTCAAAGCGTGGAACGGGATGGCCTCACTCTGATACCAATCTGATGTATATAAAGAGGGGTGTAAGTAGGTCAGAGTTTGGTTGAACACGGGTTGACATAAAAAAGGACTCCAAGTTGGGGTTCTCGGGTGGGGTGTTTCTGCCGGGCAGTGTAGTGTTTGGTGGCTGTTTCAGATAGTTATATAGGGAATTGCGTCAAGGAGTTTTATGGATATATTGAGGGTGTGTTGAGGGTGATGTTGGTGATTGGGACCTGGTGGTTGGATGGTGGAAAGGTGACGGGACAAGACTGAAATAGTGAGTTTCGGTGATGTGAGTTGTTTGTGTTGTCGGGATGACACGACTGATTATGGGTGGTTTCGATTGGTGGCATTGAGTGTGGATGATTGGAAAGTCTTGTGAGATGTGGTGGTAAAAAGGAGATGGTGGTTTGAACAAGGAATGAAAATGAGTTGCGACGTACAATCCCGAGTACAATACAATTGTCGGATGGTCGATATAAATAAGGATAAGGATAATGACACGAGGGTTTTAATGCTCTAGTCGACACCAAGTAGAGTTCGCCAATTGGACAAGGACTAGACCGAGGTTGCTAATTAAAAGATCGAGTACTAACCAAGTGAGGGTGGTCGGTAACCTTAAGATAGACCCTAGGCTTGGGTTTGGTTGGATCACACAAGTTCCAACGTCCACTTGCACCAAAGGGGTTCCTTAAGCTTGGGTTTGATTAGGCCACACAAGTCCTAACCAAGACTTATACCGAAGGGACCTTACTTGGGCTTAACTAGGTCACACAATTCCTAGCTTCAACTTACACTAAGGGGTTGGTTCACACAAGAACCGAAGGCCCACACAAAGACCAATGGACCAATCTAAGGTAGACAACACACAAGTTGAATACTTTAGAGTATGAGTAAAACTCAAGTTTATATTTCAATCAACAACTCTCATTTTTACAACATCCTAAGGGTCTTATTTATAGTAGTACATGGACTATTCTAGAAGAATAACAAAAGGACACAAACTACTTGGCAATCTCGGCCAAATGGAAACAAATGGAAAAGGGGTTCGGGTTAACTTGGGGGACAAGGAGTAGACCAACTCTTCAAGTTCTCTAGACCACTCGTTTATGTCTTCAATGTAAACCAGTGCATGAAATAGTTAGTTCTTGAATCATTTCTTTGGAGCACGTGTGGAAGTTTCTTGTCCTTGAAGTACCTTGGCCGAAATGGGAAGGGGGGGATGAATCCCAATATTCCATGCATTCTAGATCCTTCCTTGGTACCCTTCACATATGAACTAGTTATCTCATCAATTGTATTCTTGGGTAGTGTTGATAACCATTCCCTCTTGGCATGAACCTTGGGCCGAATGACCATGTGAATTGCTCGGCCAACTCCTCAACTTTCGGGTTGCCTTCTTGGTGTCTTCAAGTGCATGAATGAGATAACCTCTTGGGTTTTCCAAGACATTCTTTTGTGTCTTGCATGCATGAACTTAGGCTCCTTATGAATCATCTTCTTCTAAGACCATTTAACCTAAAGCTCTGATACCAACTTTGTCACGACCCCTTTTCAACAATCGTGGTGGCACATACATATTCCCACCGATAGACGAACCATTTCCCAATCATTCACATAATATACATATTTAATAGTGAAAGATAAAAAAAATACTATATATGTTTATCGCATAACATAAATGCGGAATAAATTAGTCTGTACAACAATCACATTCCCCAAAGATCAGGTCTGTGAATACAAGAGTACTAATCAACTTATACAAGTCTGAACATGGCAATAAGTGCCAAAACTGAATAAATAATCTGAAAATGTCTATCATGTCTCTCAAGTGCAATAAGGTACTGAAATAGAGATAGAACACCCAAGGGATGCTGAAGATAGCATCCTCACCCTAAATGATGGAGATCACCGCTCGGCCTCGGCCTCGAGCTCTCGAACTGGTGGTCGGATCTGTACCTGCATCAAGGAAAGATGCATCAAGTGTAGCATGAGTACACAACATACCCCCGTAGACATCATAGGCCAACAACGACGGAAGATACGTAAAAAGAAATAAATATCAAGTTGACACTAAATAATCCTATACTAGCAGTTTGATAATCCAGTTATTGCCACATTGTCCACAGAATGGTTCACCTAGTTCACATATCACCTTAGTAAAGTAAGATTTTTCTAATGACTTAAGTCATCCATTACCAGAAAAATTCAATAGCTCAAGTAATCTAATTATCTTGATCACGTACAATCCTTTCACATCCAAAATCCAACCAAATCATCAATAATCAAATCTAATATCGAATACATCCACAGATAAACAATGCTGTAATATATATATGTTATGAATGCAATCATATGCCAAGTACCTTTATTATCCCGTATACAATATGTCATGTTCTTATTATTATTGTACACCCATGGGGGACCCGTGATGTCCATATACCCCTTTGAAATTTCACATCGGAGTCCAGATCTTAGATGTAATAATATATGATGCAGGCATGCAACTCCGCTCCGCGCGTATCATCATCATCATCTCAGTGTTTCCATAATCTCAAGTGTTCTTACCTTCCCAGTCCCTTGGACCCACATCATATATCATACCACTCCAATATCAATATCATCAAAATCATAAGTGTGTGAATGCAAATGACAATTCAAGGCAAAAATTATAATGTTATGAGATGGAACCAATTACAGAGATGAATATGACATGCTTTTAGAAATACAATAACATATAATTCAAGTACAATCAGGATATCATATCAAAGCATGTGTGATGAATAAGCACAACGATAATGAGTATGGAGACAAGCCCACATAACGACGACAAGCCTAATCAATCAGTAGTCGGAATGAGCTTAAGGCTGATCTCCCAAATCACTCATCATCACAGTTTAACACCGGTACCCACTCAACCGTTCATCGCAACCATTTGAGTGGGACACCCAAACACACCTAATACCCCTTAATATTTATAACTAATTACGCACTTCTATTGAAGTCTTGTGAAAGTAAACTGTAGCCTACCCCTAGGTCGAATATGAGCGCTACACAATCAAGCCTCAATGTTAGCCTTGCTCTTCCACTGAGCCTCGTGATAATTGAAATTTAATCACATATATACTATTCATTAATATAAAGCTTACACAACATACCAAGACACAATCTCTAACAAAAAAGACTTTAAATACCAACCCCGATCCCACACTATCAAGACTCAAACTTTAGTACACAAAAACCAAGAACACATACTAGGTAGTCATATCCTTAAGTTAATTGGAAAATTATACACATTTTATCCTTCAATTGAACAATATACCAAAAACTCTCAATTTGGAAACCCTAGAATTTTTCTCCAATTTAAATTAGGGTATTAAGCCTTACAACATGATAATCTAGCATAATCCATCATTAATTCACAATATTAAGACAATCTAGTCCATAAGACATCCATTAATCAATGATATAACTCTCTTAATCTCATAGGAACTTACACCTCATCTTTCCCAACTTATAAACGCACTATACCATCATTAAAGGACTTAGAAACATATGATCAAATCACAAGGGAAGGAAATGCTTACCTCTAGGATGAATTTCACTCTTGAACTTCAGAATACTCTTCCTTGCGGCTCTAGGTTAGAGATATGTTATTTTGAAAAAATAAACTTGACCTAGGAATTAAATAGGACACTTGATACAGTGATTCCATCCTAGCAGAATCGACCCTGCTGGCATGGATCCAATGCCGCAAACATATCACTCGCTGGGGTGCAGTCACTTGACAGCTCACCCAGTGCCATGGCAAACCCGATCTCGCAGAGGAAAACTCGCCCCTGCGGACAACTCCTTCACCTAGGCAGAAATTCATAATTTTCTCAATCCCCGCTTCTGCGAGCCAACCTCCCACTGAGGTGTACACGCAGGAGCGAACAGAGGTGCCACCGAGGCGGACACCAGACACCAGATCAGGCAAAATAACCTCAAACTCCTATCAAACACCCTAAATACTCCCAAGACCCCCCGGACACAAACCATACATGCTCGTCTAAGGTAAGCAGTGCTATGAACTCACTCGTACCCTCAGATTTCCCATTTAACTATGCTAAGATATACTTTTCTAAAGAATTATTCGAAATAATAAAAAATCTTATTATTACAAATAAGACCACAAAATACATCTGATTGCTTCGAGATGCAAATCAATGGCTCTACGAAGTCATAAATGATCCATCGGAACTACCGGAAGTGAAGGAACCCAAAAATGAACTCATCTACTCAAAAGTCAACATAGAGTCAAACTATTCAACTCTTAAGGTTTTAGTTTTGGATTTTTTCATCTAAAACTCATATGAATAGACATCGGGATCCTTGCCACCCATCCCCACATATCACAAACCCCACATAGAGACCACAAAAAGGGTAAAATAGGCAAATAAGGGTCTTTAGCTAAAAATGACCGACAGGTTATTACATATTTATTTATGTAAGATAGGTTGAGTCTTTACTGGGATATGAGTGAGTTAATATGTCAAGTTAGGATAGGGAAAATCATTTGGGTAGCTTATTACCCATAAGACCTTCCAAATCAGATGCTTAGTTTGGTCTGAGAAACTTGAAAGAAATTACTCGTATTGCTGCTATTAAGAAGTTCATATATGTTTCTCACTAACATAGAAAACACCATAGATAAGCTTAGGTATACTCTCTGAAATGACTCCATCTGGTTCTACTAGGTCCTTTGTTTGAAGTGTTGAGCTGTGTGGATTAAACATTGTTGTTGTCCTGTTTCTATGCCTTCATGACAGTCCATGATCTTCATCTATGATAATGTGTCAACTTGAACCTTAGAATCCACAAATTGCTAGTAACTTGTTTGACCAAACTTATAATGAAATTATGTAGTAAAAATAGAAATAGGAGTTTGTTATGATCTGTGTGTACGCATGTCCATTCCTACTCGCCTTCATTTGTTTTGTTGTGCCTTTGGTTGAAATATATAGTGAATATATATGAGAGTGTACAGGCTATATACTATGTTTATTCAGTATACACAAGAATATATCAAGTATATCCTCATGTATATCACCTGAGTCTGAGTATCATAAAATTGTCTTGGGCCTGGCCCATTCTCTGCTTCTTGTTGAATTCTTCTATTTGCTTTCTACATGATAATTGGGCCAGGCCCATTCGTCTTACTATTTTTCTGCGCTACGTTACCACTGCATACTTGAAATAGGCGAAGCCCGTTTGTGCTTTTATATCTTGTCGATCTTGGCCCAAAGGCAACTGAGTCAATGTGCATTTAACATGTCCAAATTGGGCTCTGTCTTTCTTATATATTTAATTGATATTTATGTGGTATGTGTATATATTTGTAAAATGTTGTGATTTAATTTAGATAAGTTTAGGTGCATTCTAAGCGATTTTTTTTCTTTTTTCCCCTCTCCTTCCTCGCATGACCCGTGATACGAGCCATTTGGCCCTGAACCGCATCAGCTTTGTTGGGTTGCTGACCCAACAATCCATTTTTATCATCGAGTTCGGAAAACCAGAAATGCATTGAAGTCCCAACCATGGGTGAAAATGGTTAATTGGTGGACTCACAGCCTTACCCTCTTTTTTAATTTATGTATTTATTTATAAATGTTGTAAAACAAATACTTGTATTATATTGAAATTCTAGTGGTTACTACTTAGGATTTAGGCAAAATGATATGTATATCATTTAGAACGGATAGGGTCCCCAACATGTTTTCAAATCAGCCCAAAAAAGATAAAAAAAGACTTGTATTTATTTCAAATAAGTAAAAAATGGAAAAAAAAACTTATAAAAGTTGGCTATTTTTAAATATTGTGAAATACCTTTGCACAACTTAGTTGATTTTTGACAAAAATGTTCGGACTGTTTTAAAAACAAAAAGGAAAAGATTTGTTTTATTTCTCAAACTTGGTTCATTTTGCAAAAATCCAAAAGTGATTTGGAAAAGAAAGTAAGAAAAGCAATTTTTACAAAACTTCCTTTCAAAGGACTATTTTGGGCCAGGCCTAACTCAAATTGATTTAAAAAATGAACTATTATTTAAAGGTTTAAAAGCCTAAGTTTGAATAAAATGGTTCTAAAAGGATGTGGTTGACCTTCATAATAAAAGGAATTATATGATGCTTGTGTAAAACCATGGCATATCATTATATCTTTTCAAAAAAGGATTTTTAAAAGACATGAGGATAAATAAGACATGACATTTGGACTAAAAATCAAGTGGGACTCTACTCAAAATAACTTTGAGTGTATTTTAGTCCGAAAAATGGATTGACTAATTAAATTTTATATGAACCTTTCTAAACAAATATTCAACTCTTTTATTTTCAAAAGCCCTTTCTTTATGATTCTAAATCAAAGAAAAGATGATATGTTATGACTTTTATTTCGCAAGAATCTAAACATTCTGTTAAGCAATTAATCACAAATAAAACATACTATGAAACTCAAAGGTCAATCGTATTCTACGGATTCTTAATATCGAGGTGTCTCACACCTTTTCTGAGAAATCACCAGAACCCCTACCTCGAATTTTGGTTTTTAAATGATTTTTTTATGTTTTAAAAAACCCTTTCACTTGATTTTTCTAATTTTTTTATAAATTAGGTGGCGACTCTGAAAAATAAAATATCCGAATAGAGTCCAACAACTTCTTAGTAATTTTTATATCTCGCGTAAAAGTGAACCGTAACGACGGATATCATATTTTCAGCAGGACTAACATAGTTAAAGAACACGACAAACAAACATAGTTAAAGAAAGGAATGACTCAAATACGAGAATAAGATGCATGCTGTTATTTAGGGCAGATTCTTCTGAATGTGGGTACTCATTGTAACCAGAACTTACTGGCGCAACAAAACAGTGGGATAAGATAACAACAGGAGGATATGAGTAATCCCAACAATATTAATTCACACTGGAAGAACCAAGCAGATGCTAACCAATTTAAGCTACAGAGTAAATACCATATAACAATCTAACTATAAAAGCATGCTCAAATGTATCTTCTATTTATAAATAGGATCTTCTTTTTCAATTTCCAACTTAGATGTAAAATATAAGAATATACACTAGTAATATATTTGGATAAGCAATAAAAGTGTTATTGAATACAATACCATCAATCACAAATAATTAGCAAGTGAGAAACTCTTTAACAAATGTTTAGAAGAAAGCTGAATGGCGAGAACTAAACTTAAGAAAAGTCCTAGCACATTATATTCTGCACTAAACAGTAGGATCTGTAATTTGACAAAGATTTTTTTTGAAAAGAATACATTAAGCACTATTCAACCGACAATGAACTTCATCCTCTTTCTTTAGGTACTTCAAAAAAAGGGAACAAGACTAGATGAAGATGGAGATGAAATTCAGGAGGTCCGAAAGCTAGGGATTTTAATAAACTGATGGCGGCAAAGCTAGTAGATGGATATCTTATTGAAATTGCAAATGTAACAACCCGCTCGGTCGTTTTGAGTTTCTTACCCTGTTCCAACCGAATTACCCTTTTCTCAACTCTAAATCCAATATCGTGGCTGCATGGATGGATGACACGACCTCGAGATAATTATGCCATGGCTTTGGAGAAATAATCATAAGAATAGAAGCCTCCTAAGTTTGAAAAAGGGAAAATGGTTCGGAGTTCCGTTGGAAATCGTTAAGTATGGGACGCAAAGGTGCAACATAGTCGAGTTTTGTTTTGCTTTCTGAGGCTATCAGATGGGGTTGAGTGTTTAATCTTGATATATGTGATAATTTGGGGACGATTAATAGGTGAAGCGCATTGTGATATTGTCATGTCAACAATTCGGAGAATCGAGTAAATTCGGTCAGTTATTTATACGCGGGAAGCTTTAAAGTTTGTATCGGGATCTTTTGGGACTTCATATTTTAGAACTAGGCCAAATCGCTCCTGCGAGTATTTTACCGCACATGCGGAGGCCGGTCCGTAGATGTGAGAGTTTGGGATGATGGGTCGGGTCCGCTCCTGCAAAACCTTTTTGTGGGTGCGCTGTCGTACCTGTGGCTAATCATTCTATTATGCGAAGTGTTTTATGATTAAGTGAAGCCGCTCCTGCGGACATCCTTCCGCAGATGTGAAGTAGCTTCTGCAGAGGATGGTCCGCAGAAGCGGATGCGACTGTAGACAAATTCCTTTATTAAACACTTTTTTAATAACTCTTTCATGACACTTTAAGTTCTTTATAGCTGGTTTAAAGTCCCCATATCTAAGGTAGTCCACACCCTTACTTTTGATATTGACCTTGGTACCTCGATATGCATCAGAATATGATCTAAGCTTTTATGATGATCTCCTCCATGAATCTATGAATTTAACATAGGTTTCCTCCAATTCATAGTGAATCGGAGATTTCTTCATGATGGAGTAAAGTGATGGGAAGCCTTGAAAGAGTCAGCTAAGGTTTGATTTGCTATCCGACTTTCTACGAGTTCGTATGAGCATCTAAGGTATGTAATTGGTAAAAACTCATGGGATGATGACTGGAAGATATGAGTTCAAGGTGTAGTAGTTTTATAAAGCTAGTAAGGGTTATTTTCCTATAGTATGGAGATCGGGAGTGCTTTGGTATCTTGTGTTGAGCTTGTACATTTTTAAGAGGAGGTCAGGTGTGGAGTACACCATCGGATTATAGCCTCGGGAGCTCATCGCTCTTTGATTGCTTGACAATATTGTTGGTATAGTTGTAGTATGTTCTTGGATTATGGATTACGTTGATACAATCCCATATTAAGCGTTTATCAGAAGAATTGACACGTCGTATTTATTAGAAGGATTGAATCGGGGTATGCAATGTTAATCCTTCTTCCGCCGCTACGACACGACCTTTATTTTATTGTTTAAGTTGTATGGGCTATAAGGTCTAAGTATTATGAAAGTATTTCAACTCCGTGTTGATTGTTGCATGAGTTGAATGAAACTTATGTCATGTGCCTGTGAATCTACACATCACTCGATTGTTCTGCTCCTAAGGTCAAGCTTCCAAATTAGGGTAATGGGATTATAGCACCTTACGTAAAATGATTCATATCAACAGCCTTTAGGTTATCATTATTAGGTTATAGTTCCTACTTATGATTAATCATATTGATAGATTTTGGATTATCGTAAATTGGTTGTAGATCTTTAATTAAGATGAATCACACGGTATATCCATTATAAGTTTTCCACGAGAGTGAAGTTACTCAGGTGATATTGTGAAACGTTCATAGGATCTTATTTTACTCCTGGTTGTGGATGAGTTTCCAGATTACACAGGTTGAGAGTAGTACCTTCTTTGAGTTGTCCGTCAATCTGTTATGTAGTTGAAACCTTACTATAGGCTTGCACTCCTAAACGAACTTCATATGAATAATGTGTCCCTCAAAGATTTGAGATCTTACAGTTGGACCTTTGTTGTTTGCTCTGCTATGTTAGGCATATGAGCCAGGTCTTGCCACTTATAGAAGATGGTCCCAAGAGCTTAAGAAGAGAATTAGTGTACAGATTCTGAAAGTCTTAAGTTAATAATTATAAAAGTAGTAAGTGTAAGATGATATTAATCTCCCTTGAGGAGTCTTTCATTAATATCAAGGTATATATAGAGTACAATATTCATCCCTTATACAATAGGAATCCTAAGCCTATACAAAAGAGGAATCCTAGTCTTACCATAATTATATTTACACAATATATGGAAATATTCTAATTATGGGTAGGGAATATATTATTTCCTATATTTACATGTTTACACACCCTCGAGGAGCAAGGAGGAGGCCTGGACGCCGAGACTCGCTCAAGTCAAGAAATAAGCTGCAGGGAAGTCCTTTGGTAAATATGTCGCATCTTCGATAGGATGATGGAACATGTAACACTCGGACATGGCCTAACGCAACTTTCTCACGAGCGAAGTGTAGGTCTATCTGAATATGCTTGGTTCGGCCGATGTTGAACCGGATTATGAGAAAGATAGATGGCAGAGATGTTATCACAATACACAATAGATGCCTGACGCAAAGCGACACTGAAGTTCTAACAAGAAATTTACGAGCCAACAAATCTCGGCTACTACATTTGCAACGCCTCGTACTCGACCTCAAACCTTTGGAGCGAGATAGGGTAGCCTTGTCGCTTGGCGTACTCAAGAAATCGATTATCCCCTAAGAAAACACAAAAGCCGGAGGTGGAGCATCGCGTGTCCGGACACCCCGCCTAATCTGCATCCGTATATGAAAGCAACCTGCAGTGCGAGAGGGTATAGGTGCAAACCATAATCAAGAGTGCCCTTAATGTATCGAATGATACGCTTAAGAGCAGTGAAATGAGACTCCCTGGGGGCATGCATGAATAAGCACACCTGCTGAACAACATAAGCTATGTCTGGCCTGGTGAATGTGAGATACTGAAGTGCACCTGCAAGGCTCCTATACAAAGTAGGATCAAAGACTGGAGCACCATCCATAGCACTGAGCTTAGATTTGGAATCAACTGGAGTAGGCATCTCTTTGCAGTTCGCCATCTTAGCCCTGTACAACAATCTCTTCTGCATACTTACGCTGACACAAGAACATATGATTGGCTGACCTGGTCACTGATATCCCCAAAAAGTAACTCAGCTTCCCCAAATCAGTCATTGCAAATTTGGACTTGAGCAAGGCAATAATCTCATTTTTCAATCCGTATGAGGAGGTAGTAAGAACAATATCATCCACGTAAAGTAATAAGTAAGCAGTGCTACTACCTCGATGAAAAATGAAAAGTGATATATCACTCTTGCTGCATACAAACCCAATCTGTAAGATATACCTGGCAAAGCGATCATACCACGCACGGGGGGCCTTCTTCAGGCCATATAGTGACTTACGGAGATGACACACATAGTGAGGAACTGCTGGATGGGTGAACCCTGGTGGCTGATGCATGTAGACTATCTCTCTCAGATCCCCATGTAAGAATGCATTCTTCACATCAAGCTGATGGATCGGCCAGTGTTTGCCCATGGCTATGCTCAAAACTGTGCAGATGGTAGCCGGTTTGACAACCGGGCTGAAGCTCTCACCACAATCAATGCCCTCATGCTGATTTGTGTCATTAGCCACAAGACGGGCCTTATACCTCTCAAGATCCCCATTGTCTCTGAACTTGTGATGAAATAGCCACATACAACGAATGACATTCACCCCCTCAGGTCTAGGTACTAGATCCCACGTGTGCTATTTAGTTAAAGTATTGAATTCCTCATACATAGCCGCATTCCAAATAGGGTCTTCTTTGGCCAATTTTGGGTTCTTTGGAAGTGGAGAGATGGTTTGGGCAGACAAGTTGAAATGGACTTTGGGTTTGAAGATTCCATGCTTTGAACGAGTTTCCATTGGATGGGTAGGGACAGTGGGTGGCGGAGTGGTGTCTGAGACGGGGGGTAAAGTCGGATAAGGAGAGGGTGGGGGCGAAGCCGTCGGAGGCGCCGCGGCTCCTGGATCGAGAGTCGCGGCGCTAGAAGGTTGACAGGCTTCTCTGAAGTTTGGGTGCCGCGGCTCTGACGACGGAACAGAGGATGTGAGTTGTTCGATTATGAGGGGAGAGATGGCAGACTCGTCAAGAAATGAGTAGTCCTGTTTTTGAAATTTTGGAAGATTCGAAAATGGGAATGTGGTCTCGTCGAATGTGACGTGACGAGATACGTGGATCTGACGAGTCGACAAGTCATAGCATAGATAGCCCTTATGGTTCGGCGGGAATCCTAGAAAGACACATGGAGTGGACCTAGGAGCGAGCTTGTGAGGGGCAGTGGAGCTAAGGTTGGGATAGCACAGACAACCAAAAATTCGTAGATAATCATAAGAGGGGATTCTATGGTAGAGGATTTCGGTAGGGGTCATATTGTGAAGAGTGCTAGTAGGGAGAATATTTAGAGTGTATTCTGACATTTTAGCAGCATAGACCTAGAAGGGTGGATGGAGGGAGGCATGAATCAATAGGGTGCGAATCATATTGTTAATGGTGCGGATAATTCTTTCAGCTTTACCGTTTTGTGGTGAGGTGTGAGGGCAGGAGAAGCGAAAGACCATGCCATTATTGGTACAAAAGCGGTGAAACGTAGAGTTATTGAATTCACGACCATTATCGCACTGAAATGATTTTATGCCTTTTCCAAATTGTGTTTGAATGAAATTGCGAAACTCAAGAAATTTGACAAACACTTCCGATTTAAATTTAAGAGGGTATAACCAAACGTAGTGTGAAAAATCATCAAGCAACACAAGATAGTATTTATGACCGAGAGAACTAGGGATAGGAGATGTCCATAAATCGGCATGTATGATATCAAAATGAGCAAATGTAACACTAGTAGATGATTTAAACGGAAGACGAATATGTTTGCATAAAGAGCAAGAAACACAATTTTGGGCAAGTTTCCCATTACAGCCAATGAAATTGTTGCCTCTAAGAAAATTAAAAACTGGGACTCCTAGATGACCAAGCCTATTATGCCAAGTTGAAGAAGAAACAACCGCTAGAGTGACGGGAGAGCAAGGTCTGGCAGTGAAGGTGAAAGTGAATGGATAGAGATCCCCCGTGCTATTGCATCTAGTAAGAGGTGTCCCAGTATGAAGATCCTTTACAGTAAAACCAAAAGGGTCAAAATCCACAGAGACAGAGTTATTACGAGTAAATTGGCGGACAGATATGAGGTTCTTAATCATGTGTGGGGCATATATGGTGTTTTTTAGGGAGAAGGGTGGATGAGGAGGTTGTGTGTATGAGGTACCATAACCCTTAACTGGAATGCGTTGTCTCCTACCAACTGTAACATATTGAGGATGCTTCAAACAAAACAGTTTAGGAATAGTACCTGCAGACTGGGTGACGTGAGATGTGGCGCCTGAGTCCATGTACCAAGTATTGTCAGGTTGTTGCATAGATAGGGTGTTGAACGCCTGACCCAACTCAGTGGGTGTCATGCCGGAGGAGGGCTGCGGGACCTGATCATGCATGAAATGGGCCTGCTGTGGGGCTGGAGCGGGGCCTAACAAACTGGGGGTAAGAATACGGATTGTATGGCTGCTGGTACTGGAATGGACTTGGCACATGACTCTGGCCCAGGCCGCGGCTGACATCTTGGCGCGGCATACTGTAAACAGCTGGCGAGCCGCTGACCCGGTTGTTCTGCGATCTCTGTTGCTGTTGCTGCTGTTGGTTCTGTTGACCGCGACCCTTGCCACGACCACGGCCTCCTCTATCACCGCGGCCTTTTCCACCCTTGCCGCCGCGGCCCTGCTGCTGTTAGGAGTTGTCCGGTGGCGTCTGATCTTGGGGTTGTGTGTCGACAGCTAACACCTGCTGGGCGTGCTCATCCTGCTTAGCACGACGGGTTTCTTCGAGCAACAATTGTGAGCGAGCTTTGTTAAAGCGGATCTGCCTGTTGAATAATGGTGGCCAACGTATCATATTCGCCCTTAGTAAGGCCAGAAATCATTTGTAGCACCATTTTATCGTCAGTGACAGGCGTGCCGATGTTGGAGAGTTGATCCGCTAGAAGTTTAAGCTGCTTGCAGTACTCAGAGACATTGGAGAAGTTTTCAAGACGTGTTTTGTTGAACTGTTCTTCCAAATACACGGCACGAGTGTGCTTGTTGTCCTGAAAAATTTCCTCCAAACGATTCCACAAGTCAAGGGCTGTGGAGTTAGATTTCATGATAGTAAGGAGCAAATCCTGAGAGATACTACCATATATCCATTGTTTGACACCGGCGTCGAGACGATGCCAGATAGAATCATCAATTTCCGTAGGGCGCGGAATAGTGTCATCAATATGGTCAAGCACGTTATAGAGACATGCATGATTGCGAAAAAGTTCAACCCAGGGAGAATACTGGTTGTTTTCTTGATCAAGAATAATGGGAATATGGTTCTTGATGTTGGAAACGATAAGGCGGGATAAAGCGGTGGTGATGACTTTGTGGTGGGATTTGTGGAGGTAGAGGCGTCGTAAAGTGTGGAAGAATCAGGGATAGCCATTTA
The DNA here is from genome assembly GCA_029783415.1 of Anisodus acutangulus. Lineage (NCBI taxonomy): Eukaryota > Viridiplantae > Streptophyta > Magnoliopsida > Solanales > Solanaceae > Anisodus > Anisodus acutangulus. Next base: position 32,503,802 of record CM056492.1, on the reverse strand, counting down.
GAGAAGAGAAGAAAGGAAGAACAAAACCCGAAAAACAAGAAGAAAATCCGGAGGGTCAGCACAGAGAGAGGCGGCCGTCACTGTGGAAGAGAAAGGTTTTTAGGGTTTTGTGTATTTGGCTCTTGATACCATGTAAGATGATATTAATCTCCCTTGAGGAGTCTTTCATTAATATCAAGGTATATATAGAGTACAATATTCATCCCTTATACAATAGGAATCCTAAGCCTATACAAAAGAGGAATCCTAGTCTTACCATAATTATATTTACACAATATATAAAAATATTCTAATTATGGGTAGGGAATATATTGTTTCCTATATTTACATGTTTACAGTAAGCATGGGACGTTAAGTCCTTCATAGACATGTATACTCATGTTGAGTCAAGCCGTTCATAGAGATAATGATTCCCTTTTCGTTGGCATTAGCGTAGATGTTATCCTCTTGTTGTGATGATCTTCTATGTGTTATTGTGCTTCCTAGTGTCGTTCTTTCACTTGTAATCATATATGATCTATAGCTGTTAATTTGAAACATCTAGGCTTAATGTGTTAAGTGAATCATCTGTCTACAAGCATGTCTATCGTATTGAATCATGCGAAGTGCCTTTCATAAGTGAATGAAGTGATAGTCCAAAAGTATTAATCATATGTTTAAGAACAACCTAATACATTTAATATACCTTGTGTCTCATCAATCTAGAAAACATTATTTACCGTTGATAGCTCTTATAACATAAGTCTGGCAGGTACTATGTATACGAGACCTTTGTGGCTCGGCAGGTTATTTATTACGCGCCTCATATGGCTCACTTGTTCTAAAAGAAGTAAGATGGAATCTAATGTAAGACGATCCCAAGCGTTACAACAAATGATTCCAGAATGCTGCCTTATACATCAACCCAAAGATAGGATCAAAATGATTTAAATAATGACTTAAGTTAAGACTTAGACATGTGATTCTATAGGTTGTTTCCTAGCCTCATGATGTACTTACTTGATTATGTTTTATTTGTCTCTTATATGAGTTTTAGTATTTTCATATATTATTTTGTCTGCCTTAACATACAAGTACAATTCTTTCTGTACTCATGGCCCTTTTACCGAGGGCGTTGTATTCATATTACAGATTCAAATGCACAGATCGTTTGACTTCCTCGCTAGGCACTTGCAGGTATTTAGTTTTTGAGTGGTAAGCTCTATTTTTATTTGAAGACAAGTCGAGTCTAGTACTCCTATTGATGTATACAGACTATTGCGTGCGTGTGTGTGTGTCACAGGCTTCTTTTATTTGTTCATAAATCATGTTTTATCATTTGACTCAGGTTCATAAGTACTTGCATAGTTCACATATAGATGGTTCTCTCGATCAGGTTAAGGCACTTAGTGTCGGTTTGCCTCACTTGTATTCTTTTGGAGTGAAATAAAATTTAGGTTGGTTGTGTCTTAGGACTAGGCTAAAATAATTTTTTGCTGAACCTCGTAAATTGTTGGTGTTGTTTTTTATTGTTATTAGTTTTATTTAGATATAGTAGTTGAGATTCAATCGCTCTCTATATATTTGGCTTCCGCAATATATTCATCATTGTCGTCAATATCAACATATGCAGTTATAGCAGCAAATGCAGTATGAAGGAATCAATACTACATTGACTGCTCCATCGCACAATATCGCTACTCCTCTGCATATCATGTCGTCAATAAATAAATTTCTTTAAGATTATTATCTTTCTGTTTTCTTAACCATATTTAATAAAACGACAAAAATAATTATATCTTCAAACTGAATTACAAAGCGGACACTACTTAAAAATTTTGTTTAGCGACGGACAAAATATATCGCCAAATAGCATTTTTCCGTCACTAAAGCTGTTTAGCAACGGATTTGTGACAAAAAATCACAAGGATTTTAGTCTCCCGATAGAATATAAAATGAACACAAAAAATAAAATTTTGTAATCTTGTGAGTATAGTGTGTTCAAAACTAGGAAAACTATAAAAAAAAAATGTTAGGATAGAAAATAAAAAAGTATTCCGAGCCCACAATTTCCTTGAATGTCCATAAGGAATTTTAACCCCACGTCATTGTTGCCAAGGTATTCGGATTAATTCCTCCCAGGATAGAATGTATAAATATTTTTATAATAGCGACAATGCTAATTACAGAACACCGACAAACTCAAATGCCGGAGCAAATCACACAACTCTACTATTTTCTTATTTTAAAAATAATTGCATAGAATAATTTAGAGGGGTGAAAGAATTCAAAGAATTGGTGTATTAAGTCTGAGGCAGAACCTCTCACTTTTTTGCCCATGAAAAGGTAGTGTGAAAAAGAAAAATGCAAATCAAGAGTTACAATATTTTTGAGTGCCTTTTCAAGAAATATCACTTTATTTTTCATTCACACCACATAAAATTAAGGCTGGCCAGAGGGTCGGGTCGGCCCGGTCCCGCCATGAACCTGACATTTTAAAAAAAAAGTTGCAGTATCGGGACTCGAACCGGGATGGGACATGGTCTCGTCCTGACCCGTCCAGGCCCACCAGTCCCCACTCGATCCCGTCGAAAACCCCCCTTTTTGCAAAAATACCGTTGCACCAACGACCATTTTACATTTTGGTTGTTGTGCAACGACCATTTTTGGCCTCCCTCCCAACCCCCCTACCCCTTAATATTTATTTTTAACCCATGTTATTATATTTACACTTTAACCCATTTTCTCAACTATAAATACTTCATTTTCTCTTCATCTTTCTCACAAATCTTCCAACAATCTCTCTAATCTCTCAATATATCTCTCTACAAGTCTACATTGTGTACTAAATATTCAATTTTATTTATTCATTTGGGAATTGGGAGTGAAGTTAGCAACTAGCTTGAGGATCTTCCATCGAGCAAAGTTTCAATTTTCAACTTCTCGATTACATGTCGACGTTACGTCGGCGTTTGGTACATTCGTTCCTTCATTAAATTATTATTGTCTGTTTATTTTATTTAACGCACTTAATTTTATTTATTAGTATAATTATAAATTTATAATAGAAGGATTTAAACGTATGCTTACGGGTAGGGGTCATACTTCTTCTAGTATGGGAAACAAGGGCAAGGGTCCTATTTCTAGACAGAATCTTATTTCTACACAGAATGATTTTGTTGATACTGAACATTTTCCTACAATACCATTAGATTTAGATGAGGAGCTATTTTCTGGAACTCAAGAAGACTTTAATTTAGACGATGATCTAGATGATACACCCACTAATGTAGATGACAACACACCCACTAATGTAGATGACAACACACCCACTAGTGCTCCTTCAACTGAAATGCCTCCTATTGCCTCTAGTATGAGACGAGGTCCAGCAAAACGAACATTAAAATCATATGCATGGACATTTTTTGATAGAGACATAGAGAATCAAGTAACTAGATGTAAAATTTGTAAAGATGTTTTAAAATTTAAAACTGGAAAAGGTCACGGTGGGACGGGGGGTTTAATGAGACACGTAGCAAGGGCTCATCCAGCTAGGTATGCCCAATATGAGGCTTCAAAACCGGGTGCGCAAACGTCCGCTCCATCGGGACAAGGTTCACATACTGTCCCGGACCAAGTACATGGTCAAATTAACCCTATGAAGGGGGGGGGGGGAATTGTAGGCCCTAAATACGATAAACATAGAGATAGGGAAGCAAAATCAAAATTAGTTAATGTAGAGGGTTTGCCTTTTTCATTTCCTTCATCTCCCGGTTTATTCATTACATTAGAGATATGTATAATCCTGCTTTTAACGATTTTCCTAGATCAACTGTTAAGAGAGATGTATTTAAATTCGCACATAAATATCAACAGTATTTACGTTATTCATTATATCATTTTAATGGAAAAGTGGCTATCACTTCTGATATAGGCCGTAGTACTAACGACCATGATCATTTAACGGTAACCTGTCATTGGATAGATTATAAACGGTCTATGCAAAACGTATCTTAGCGTATAGATATATAGATGATAGGCACACTGGTACTTTTATTTCAGAAAATATTTATCAAGTGTGCGATTATTACGGAATAACTGATAAAATTATGACTATTACATTAGATAACGCTTCTTCGAACAATTACGCTATTACAATTTTTAAAAATTGTTTAACTCCATCTTTTCCAGATCATTTTCATATAAAATGTGCGTGCCATATATATAACTTAATTGTAAAGGATGATCTATCACTTTTTGAAGACATTCTTAGTAAAATACAATTTGCTATAAACTTTATTTTTATAAAATAATAGAATACAACGAAGAAAAGAATATAAAAAAATTTGTCACGATTGCCAACTACCTAATAAAAAATCCAGAAGAAGTACCCACTATGTGAAATTCTTTATACGAGCAACTACTTATTGCTTATGACTATAGAAAACCTATAACTTTATTTTTTAACTCTAATAATCAAAATCCAGCTGATATGGTTGTAGATAGCTATTGGGGGAAAATTTCTGAACTTATTGTATTTTTAGAGAAATTTTTTCAAGCAACAAAATAATTTTCCGGTATATATTATCCTACTATTTCAATTATGTTGTTTAATATAGCTCTAATATTTATATTGCTTAATGAATATATGGATAAACCATCTTATAAGGCAGCTACTAAAAATATATTTATCAAAATAAAAAATATTTTATTCATATTCCCACTATTTATATTATTGGTGTTGTATTAAATCCGACTATTAAAATAGACGGTACTAAATCACTTATTGAAACTATTTACGATTGTATAGCAGTACTACCACCTCCAAGTCCCAAAAATCCAAATCACCCACCACTTATTGAAAAAACTGAAGAAGAAGTGTTGTCTAGCGTAGAAGACGAATGCAAAAAAGTATATAGGTTTTACCAACAAGAAAGTGCTAGCAACCTACCGGCTTCCATACCATCTTCTTCTTCTTCAACACAACCTCACAAAAGACATGCTGTTTCTGCGACTAATATTGAAAGCCTCAGAAATAGAATGTGCGGCCGTACTGCTACTAACCAAATTAGCGAGTTTGATATTTTTGTTTTGCAGGGTTCTGTACCGTACCAAGCAGTTCTCAATGAAGAAAGACGTGAAGACTTGCTGAAATACTGGAGGGGGAATGAGAAGACCTTTCTGACACTTTTAATGATGGACCGAGATGTTTTGAACATTCAAGCGTCATTAACGGCGTCTGAAAGCGCTTTTTCTGCCGGCAAATATCAAATAGGAGAGCACAAACACTCATTAGCCGGAGACAGCTTGGAGATTGTAGTATTATTCAGAGATTGGATACGAGCGGAGCGGAGAAGGTGCGGTCAACCGGAGATCAACGAAGAAGAAGACGAAAACTACAACGAAATCTTATCCAAAGGTGGTGGAAGCGACGTGGAGCAATTTGACCAACAAATATCAATTCCAACCGAAGAACCACGGGAAATTATCAAGAAACTAGAACATGTTTTTTTCGAAATGTAATTTTTTTAATTGCAATTTTACTATGTAATTTGCAACTTTTGAACAACACCACAAAGTTGCAATTTTGACAATTGTATTTGTATTACAAAAAAAATCATATGTCTATTAAATAATATAAGAGACACAAAAACAATTTTGGAATGTTTTTATTACACTATCTTGTTTAATTATTGAGTTTTTTATATACATGTTATTTTTTAAATTAAGTGAAAAAAAAATCGATCCCGACCCGACTCCGACGGATCGGAAACTGGACGGGACGGCGGCGAATCCAGCCGGTCCCGACCCGATACCTCCCCTCCCCCCCCCGTCCCGCCCCCGACCCGATCATGTCGATCCCGACCTGACGGACCAGATCCCGGCCCACTGGCCAGCCATACATAAAACTCAGCCGTAGGTGATTTAAACGATATGAAAACAAACTATATAATGGCAGTGTACACTCATTAAATTCATAAGAATATATAGGTAAATGTGCTTAGCTTGCCATGGGCATTATTTATACTGTTTAAAAAGTAAAAGAAATATTTAAAGGTGAAAAGCTTAATGTTGTCCTTTAGTTCCATGTTTGCACCTTTATTCGCTTGCCTTGATTGAGAAACTACGGTGAAGTTACCAAAACCCTCCCATGGTGGATTCATCTCATCTTCATCTTATCTCAATGAATATATATACATGCACGTCCCATAAAACGATAAATATGTTCCATGCACATTTCTCTCTCTATGTATATATATTTGTTCTACTAGTAGTATATTATATTATGCAGAAGGAAAAGGCCTCGAATATGTAATAGAACAAAGGGTAAAAAATGGATCTTGGGTCTACGTCAACCTCAAAAGCTAGTTTGTAAGGTGAGGATTATTGAAGTTCATATAAGGAGACCATGTTACCATTCCACTTCCGATGTGGAACTCTTAACACTTCCCTGCACGCCTAGACCTCGTTAACTGGAGCGTGGACAATATAATTTCGGGGCCAACATTGGTGAACAAAGAATTAGAATGGGTCTGGCTCTGATACCATGTAAAGAATGAATCTTGGGTCTAACTCAACCCCAAAAGTTAACTTGTAAGGTGAGGATTGTCCAAGTCCATATAAGGAGTTCATGTTTCATTCCATTTCTGATGTGGGACTCTTAACACAAAGCAATAAAGCGCACTTACATTACTAATAACAGTAAAAACAAACAAAGAGACGTACTTGAAATGCGAATTCTGTTACTCTATATATATCTCAAATAGTGCGAATTCTGTCACTATCTCTCAAATATAGTCAGTTTTCCATAAACAATTTTAGCCGAATCCCACACCCCTTTTCCTCCCTATCTTTGTTTTGCTCCAAGCGGTTTTACAAACTTTAACAACTGAAGTTCCACTATTACCAACTTTTGGGTCTTTTCCAACTATTTCTCAAGTATTTTGCTGTTTCGCTCGTGCAATATGTCTACATCTTAGGTAATTGGAAATGACAGAAATTACTGTGGTCCACTTATTATGTACAATTTATTTAAATTAATTATCTCTCAAATTGTTATTTAGTCCGATAATGTACTGAGATAGTCATCTTTTAGATAATGATAGATTTTGAGTTGGTTGTGCAACCTTATTCTTCGGTAGCTACCTTGATGTAAACAAATATATATATATATACATAAGGTAGAAAACTTGGCCGTTTATTCTCATGATTAGGGAATTTCATCACACACTTGAACAATAACAGCTGAAAGTAATTAAGTTTCAACTTATTTTCTACTGCAATCGCTGGCTCTATGTTTAATTTCATTTAACAGAAAATAGATTTCTTAGTGCGTAATTGATACTGTAATGACAATTGTAGAACAGAAATTCAAAAAAAAAAATACTCACCTGAAATAGCAGTAATCTTTGAGTAAAGCAAAAGGTTAACTATATATACTAACTACTAAAGTGAGTACTCCAGATTGGATCTGTTATGCCAACTAGGTGCTGCTTTATTTCTGGAAGCCCTTTACTTAATTTACCTCATCAAAAGTTGTGTGCAAGTAAAGGCAAGAAAATATACAGAATCAATATCACAATTCATTTCTATAAAGGGAAATATTTTGTGTCCCAAAAAAGGAAGTATTCTACTCTAGAAAGTGACTGTCCATAGACGCAATTAACAAAGTTCGGTATGCACTTTGCACAAATAAACCTATGGTGTTTCATGTGGAAAAAAAAAACAACAAAAAGAAATTATATAAGGAAAAAAAATAAAAAAATAATAAGAAGATAAAATAAAGATGATAGTGGTGATGATTTTCATGCAGATGCATTCGCTTTAGCCTTTCTTTTTCTTCTTCTTTCTTGGCTTTTCCAACATTGGTTGAACTCAAGTGTTAGTTCAGTTGAGCTTCAGGCAGTACCTTAGCTTTGGGTTGAAAAAGATATATATATATATATATATATATATATATATATATATATATATATATATAGTGAATTAAAAGAAAAGAAGTATATATTTGTGCATGCATACTTCAATAAGGCTTGAAGTAGAAATGATGTATATGGGATTTTTCCTAGCCATGATGATCGGGGTTGTCAGGATCAGACCAGAAGTGTGAGTATTTCAACCAGTCAGCATCTTGAGAGTTTGTGATGGATGACTCCTGCAGCAAATCAAATTAATTAATACTGTAAATACATTCACAATTCAAATTTTAAGGTTTGTAAATGTTTGCATGTCACAAAGGAAATCACACATTAAGAATCTTCTTTCCAAAATGCACATGCCCGCATAAAAGTAACATCTTCCTTTTTCCCGTATACTTTATTAATGTGTTTTCTTAGCCACGGAGCAATTAACTTGTCAGGATTTTGGCCTAATTAAACCATAAAGCGTCTTTCTAAAGGTTTTAATTAGTTTCATCTTCTTTGTTATTCAAATGTTGTTGGTTAATGCAGGGTTTCTTTTTGCACATTCCAACCTCGAGATTTTACATTTGGAGCAGGCCCAAATATTGAAAATATAATTAAGCAAATTAAATAAACATGCATTATATAATAGCTGAAGTTTTCAAAGAGCTATATAGTCACACAGTTATCAAATCAAGACGAGATTCTAGGTTCATATTTTACCATCACCTACTCTAAAAATATATAGCTTAATCAAGAAAGAGGTTGGAGTATCTTTGTTCAGTGTGTAAGATTATGATGCAGTCATTTTATAGCAAATGCATAGAAATTTTTTTACTTGGGAAGAAAACACAAAAGGATTCGATTTATATTTGAAAGCTGCGACCTCTAGCATCCTAAGGGTATTGCCCATATCATCAGAAATTTCGTGAGACAATGAATCATTTTGTTGTGAAAGGATTTATATATGTCACAATGTCATTTAACTAACTTGTTCTAGTATTGGTTTTTTCTTTATTTATTATTTATCTTTAAAGTGTGAATATAGCTCCATATGGTTAAGGAAATATAACCAGGACAACTGATTTAATGGGAATAAAAACATCTTCATTTTGAATACAAAGCGGAAAAGCCAAAAATAACAGGCACCATTATCCAAAATCATAAGCTAGTTCTAATTAATATGCATGGTAAGATGGAAGCAACTTCAAGCGAATGGGCAAATGAAAAGAGGAAGGAAAAGAGTGAAACATATACTTAAAGTAAGTTCCTCCACCGTTCAATTTTTATAATGTTGTTTGAAAGGGCATAAAGTTTAATAAAAAAGATTATTTTTAAATTTGTGGCTTAAAACAGGTTTTAAATATTTGTATGACTATAAATCGTCTTATAAAGAGTAAAAATAAAAAAATTAAAATTAAATTATTTCTGATAAAGAAAAATTGAAAAAAATTAAAAAGAAAAATATTTCATAAATTGAGACCAAAAGGGTAACAAAGATTGAAATGATTGTAAGGAAGAAAATGGTGCAATATGAAAGGTGAGGAAAGGAGAGAAAGACGTGAGGAGGTAAAGGAGATTGGAAGGGAATAAGGGAGAAACACCTCTTTTCCTTTCTACATATCATTTCTTTTTCTTTCTTTGTAATAATAGAAAAAATGAAAAGGTGAGGAAAGTAAAAGAAAACGGTTTGATCATACAGTTACCTTTTGACTGCTGAATCCCATGCATGCAATTGAGTATTCGTTGTCCTTTTCACATAATGATTTATTATGGACACCTCTTACTTAAAAAACATCTCTATTTTTTATTTTATATATGAACATATTTGAATGTGTAGAGTTTCAAAAAGAATAAAAGAAAAAAATTGAAATTTGTTATTTTAAAAAGTCATTATATATTTATATAGCTATTAATTACTTTGAAATTAAGAATAAAATGAAAAGTTTATAATTTAACTATTTTCGACTATATATGAAATGGTATCGCATACTCTCTCCGTCTCAATTTATGTGAATGTGTTTGAATGTCACGAAACTTAAGAGAAAAAGAAAGACTTTTGAAATATATGATCTAAAACAAGCCTGAGAAATTCCTATAGTTGTAAATCATTTCAATAATTAAGGATAAAATGAGAAGTATTACAAAATATATAAAGATTTTATTTTTAAAATACTGAGGGAAGAGTGTCATATATTTGGTACGGAGGGAATAATATGAAATGAGAGTAAGCGATCGCAAGCTCTAGATTTATATCACTTGTGTACCAATTTCTGTAATCTTTCACAAGTATAATCATGCTTTGCAATTAAAACTATAAGAGCATAAATTTGCAAAGAATAAAGAGATAAAGAGATAAAGGAAAAGCCTCTACGCTTCTGTGTCCTTTTCTTTTGTTAAAATAATAGTCAAAATAAAGAAGTAAATTACTTTCTTATCCTACCCATATCCCTTTCTTTATTCCTTTTTATATTCTTTCTTTGTTGTGAACAAGGAGTATATATGATAAATAATCTAGAATTGAAGGTCAAAAAGTAGGTAACTTACTCCTTTGATATCAGTTGAAGTGCAGCCCATAATTAATTGTTCCAATTCAGATGCAGACCTTCCTCCTAGTTTATGATGTTGTTGCTGCTGCTGCTGCTGTTGCTGTTGCTGCCGAAAGATGATACACTCAATTAGAACAAAACTCGAACATAATCATATTTGTGATCATGATTGTCTGCAAGAAACAGGGATGTGTAAACGCCTCAAGGAAAGAGATTATTTCTTGTTTCCTATTTTTAGTTGACATATATATAAACTCATCATGCTTGCTAATGCAGCTCTACCTCCTCCTTTTTTTTCACAAAGGCACTTATTACCTATCAATAAGTCAGTCATTATCCTTAGAATTTAACTTACTATATATTTTAATTTATATCATTAGTGTATTTTAACCTGTTACGATAGGATTTAACTTATATATTTTAATTTATATCATTAGTGTATTTTAACTTCTTATAAATAGCAAGTAATATTAAAGACAGATTCAGAATTTCATCTTTATGGGGTTGAATTCGGAATTATATCACATCAATCTAATTTAATGGGTTCAAAATATAGTTTTCCCTCCTTTTCAAAAAGACTCTCTTACTTTCCTTTATTAGTTTGTCCCAAAAAAGATTAACATATTTTTATAATTAAAAATAATTTAACTTTACACAAATATTTAAGGCTTGTTTTGGACCACATATATCAAAAAAATTCTTTTATTTTTTAAAATATGCGTCAAGTCAAACTAAGACAATGTTTTTGGAACGGGGGAGTAATATCTTTATTTACTTAGATATTTAAAAAAAATATATATAGGGTCTAAGATGAAATTATTGGGTTAAGATGAACCTAGTCAATTTACTAGATCCGCCCCTATGTAACGTGTCTTATTTTCCAAATTACCAATCTAATTTCTTATAAAAGTTATAAGGAATTTAAACTCTATGAATAAGAGTAGTGATCTTTTCTTTTTAGCTGTCACTACTTTCATTATAAAAGGGAAAAGAAAGAAGAAAGTGATATGCTGTTTGTGAGTTACCTGAAAGTTGTCATTTGGAAGGATTATTGATCTGGGAACATGGAAGGCATCTTCACCAAGAATAATGGAAGTGTTATGGAGAGGAGGCGAAGTTATAATGGCTGATATTGGCGGTGTCGGCCTACTAATGTGGTATGCAGTGGTCGCAACCAGATGATGCTGCTGGTGTTGGTGCTGGTGCTGGTGTTGGTGCAGTTGAGGATCATGTGGCTCCGCCATATCACGCACGTCCGCTGCTGCTGCTGCCGCACCACCTTCCCTTGCAATTGAACCTTCACCTACTACAATGCCTGCCTGCAAAAAAAAATCATTTTCAAGCGTTTTTTTTTTTTTAACTTTCAATCTTACTGGTAGTTTTAAATGCTTTCTCTTTTATCTTTTTAATAGTTCAGCAACAAGAATGAAATATTAACAGTTATTATCAAGCAAGTCTAGTGAGTATATTTTCATTGCTATTTGCTTATGTCTTGTTTCCTTCTTGTCTAGCATAAATTGACGTTTCATGGAGCTAGATAGTTGTTGAGTCTTAGGACCAAATATTATTGCTCTCCTACATATCACGTGATGAAAATGACCTGATAGCAGACATTAAAAAAAATCAAAACAAAAGATGAAAACTTTCACAAGAATATCAACAGTTATCTTTTAAATGCATCCAAAGAGTACAAGGAAATATATATCCTTAGTAATGGTTGAGAAGCAAATGAGTGAAAGGTGAAACATAGATGGAGAAAAAAAGAATGAATTGAATACCTCGTGATCAAAGGTTTTCCTAAATGGGAGAAAGCTAAAATGTTCAGGTTTGAATTGTTGAATATTATCCATAGTAGTGTAAGTTGACATGGCAGCACAAACAGCAGCAGACAATTCATCCCTATGAGAAGAAGGGATATTGATGTCCTTAGATGAAGAACAGCTCCCACTCCCACTATCCCTTCTGCTATTAACATTATCACTGTTGGCTTGATCTCCAGCAGCACTGCTAGTAGTGTTACTCCAATTACATTGCCTTGGCTGAGTCTGATAGAATATCTTTGACACCACAAGTTCACCTTCTTTCTCTTCTTCATGTTGTCCCAAATGGTATTGATGCATTACCCAATTTGTCTTTTCCGGTTTCCGGTTCTTGCCAAAGTTTGTGTAAAGAACTAGAATTTTCTTGCACCCTCTTTGCTTCCCATTCACCATTACTGGCCTTGTCTTTCCTGTCTTGTGCCAACGGGTTTCACCCCCTTGCAAGTCTTGACATTCTGTTTGGATTTTCCTTCTTTTTCTCGTGCCTGTTGTGTATGCTTTTGATGGTCTATGGAAGAAATGCCTACTTAGTCCATCCCTTGTAACACCTAAACAAGTGTAACAAACATTTAGTAAAAATCAAGGTTAGGTCGGACAAACTCAAAAGCTTTCTTCCAGGATTTAACTTAATATACACCTACTTGTGTAAAGAATTATTACACCACATGTCAATTATAGGGTTAATTAATATTTCAGGTAACTAATTCTAATTATTTTGAGCAGTTATTTGCAATTATCTTTGGAGTGACTTGAGAGTGTAAAAATTCTTCCACTCTTAGTGTACAAAAGTTAAACTCTTTCTTGAATGTCAGTGAGAAAAAACATGACAAGGAGAATAAAGCAAACCCTAGAAGACATGCAGTTTTCTTTGTCCCTTGCAAACAAGAAAGGTACAAAGTAAAACCTAATTCCTTGAATTATGGTACAAGAAATGCCCATATTTCTTGTGTTTGTAGGTAGGGAAGATAAAGAGCTTAATACCTGGAAGTTTCTCAGGATGAGTATAGCAAATCCCATCTTCTCCTTCAATAGTAGGAATGAACTCATCAATCAAAGGGTGGGATTTTGATTCTTTAGCCACTACTTTTGCTTCAAGGTGTTCCATCAATTCTTGATCTGTTGGGTCAAACTTCACTCCTGCTGGTAGACCTACCCAGTCCTGCCAAAATTTAAAAAAAAATCCACTACTATGTTAGCTAAATCATAGTATTAAAAACAAATAATACTATTTTCATAATTAAACATAAAAGGAAAATATTCCAAAATTAAAACAAGAAGACACCCTTTTCGAAATGACAATAGTAAGTACTCCTATAGAGAAAGAAAAATTTATGTAATTTGAATAATAAAAAAAGGAAACATTAATGTAATATGATTATAGAAAATATTGATGAAGCAGCTAGCAACAGCAGTACTAGCAAGCATGATTTTTTATCTTGCTTTGATTCTAGCTTCTCTTTTTTTTTCTTTTTTCTTAATGAAATCTTTCTAATGAAGCAAAGAATATTAGGTGTAGTATTTAAGAAAGTAAAAACCGTACCGTCTTTCCTTTGAGCTTGTGTCCACAACCAGGACACTGCTTAGATCCACACAATTGGTGCTCTTCAAGCTTTGCATCAATAAGATCAGAACTGCTAATGGATCCCAACTGATGACTACTCTTATTCATCGCTTTTTTTTTTGTATTGGTTTATAAATGATTCTTTTTTTCTTCTAAACTATTACCTCAGCTAAAATCCTCCACATGATCTTACAATTTTGGTATCAAGCAGCACTCTTTGAAAAGCTTCATAGATATCAAGAATCATGTGGACTATAAGACAAACAAAAAAACATTAATATCTTTCAGAAACGAAAAAGAATACTAGTAATTAATAAAATCCAAGATATGTATATTAAAAAAAAAACAAAAAAACACAAATAGTAACAAGTTAAGAGGTGTACCCTAAAAAACAGGAAAAAGGAAAGAGAATAGAAGAGGTGAAAGAAAGAAGAGAGAAGAATAAGGGGGGTGAGGAAGAACATATATACAAAACATACTTTAACCCGTCCAGAATTCCCTCTTACTTTAACTGAAGCCAATTAAGAGATAAAGAAAAAGGTGCCACATAAGATATATCCCTGTCTTCTATATGCCCTACCTTTAACTTCCCCTTTGCTAATTTAAGCACTGCATGAAGACGTTTTTTCTCTGTTTTTTTCTCTTTGTATGTGTCTGTGAAAGAGAGAAAATAAGAAAGAAGAAAGAAAGAAAACCTGAGTCGGTTTTTTTCTCTGTCTTCTCTCTCTTTGTTTGTAAAGCTCTAAAGCAACCTTCGTACACCTTTGTTTCGAGTCCCCTTGACTACTAAAGCAAAAGCTTAGGAACGGCCTTCACAAAAGCATATCTACTTCCTTCCCACCCACCCACCCCCACCCCCACACCGCTTTCTGTTTCTTAACTAAAATAATTAAAAGTATGTAAGTTACTTATAATAAATTGGCAACGTAAATATTTTTTTTACTCAATTTAGTCTGTCACAGAATGTTAGTTACAAATTTAATCAGCTATAATATTGAACAGTATCAGTGACATGTTTGTACAAATGTTTCTTTATAATATTATTTTCCGGTAAAAAAAAGTGTTCACTTAGTTATTTCATTTGCACACCCTTAAGAAAATACTACTAACTCCTAGAAAAAAATAGTTCATTTTGTAAAGAATGGATCTTGGGTCTAACGCAACCTCAAAAGCTAGCTTGTAGGGTGAGGATTGTCCAAGTCCATATAAGGAGTGCACGTTCCAATTCCATTTTGTAAAGAATGGATCTTGAAACAAAGATCGGTGAACAAAGATTTAGGGTTGAGTTAGGCCCAAGATCCATTCTTTACATGGTATCAGAGTCAGACTCATTTCAATTCTTTGTTCACCGATGTTGGACCCCCAAATTATATTATTCACGCTCTAGTTAACAAAGTCTGGCATGCGGAGAGTGTTATGAGTCTCACATCGGATATGAAATGGGAACATGGACTCCTTATATGGACTTGGACAATCATCACCCTACAAGCGAGCTTTTGGGGTTGAGTTAGGCCAAGATTCATTCTTTACTGATTAAACTACTCCTAATTAAATAGATATTGCATTTGATCACTAGCACTTAATAAGGTTAAATGTAGAAAAATAAGATTAATTCCTTCTTGATTTGTTAAATGAACAATCTTTTTTAACAAAAAATAAGTTTAAACTCCAATAGAATTAAGCACAATTATCTACCACGATACCTGAGCAGTTTGTGTTACATTTAAATTTGACAGAATATAGTACATGATATGAATAAATAAAAATACATGTAAGATATGAAGAAACAATCCCTTTTTGGTACTTTGCAAAGGAATATTTATTTATACTCCGTCTGTCTTTGGTAATTAGCTCACAAAGTACTACTGGTACATTTGATGTATTTATTCGATTCTCTTTTTGACAGAGAAAAATCTAGAGAGGAAGGAACAAGTTTTTCTTTCAAATTTTAATTTCTAAAAATATAAAGAATTACAGGCTCCTTTATGAAACGAAACAAAAGATAATTTAGTAAAAGGAAATAAAATGATAGGAATTCACATGGGTTTTGAGCTGGAGTACTAATCATGATTCTTTTGGCATGTATGTCGCTGAGATACATACAGAGAGATGGAGTGGTGGGGGGGGGGGGGGGGGTTTACAAGATTGCTTGATATGCAAGGAAAATAAGCAGTATACTTGATGGACCGCCACCACCCTGTAATTAAATAATACGTAATGTTCATGTATATATATACATTACTATGATTATATAATACATGTATTTATTCACAATCCTATTGGAAATTGACAAGACTTGAAACTGAAGCACTCAACTAAAATAGACAGACTTTCAGGAACCAAATAATTGTGCATTAGATGATTTATTATTTAGACATATATTTAGTGTCTTCTAGTTTAATTCATAGCATAAGGTAATTGTTTTGTCTGCTCACTTCTCCTAATTAGTTCAAGACATAAGTAGGTAAGGAAAACGTGGTTAAAGAACCACTTCGTAGACTCCCCAAATAATAAATGATTCACATAAATTGAAACAAAGAGAATATTTAATAAGTGTAGATTGAAAATCTAAAAAAAATAAAAGTAAACTATTTTAATAGATCTAGGAGTACATTATTTTGATAGTGCAAAAGTCACTCTTTATGCTTTAGTGTATGTAGTTAGTTTAGAAATCGGCTACCAGAAACAAGGCAGGGTGGTTGTCGGTGGCTGCCGGAATAGTGGCTGCAGCGGTGGACGGGAGTGATGTCGGTGGTGGGAGACTCGACGGGGCGGGGGTGGCGGCTGCGGAATCTGATAGTGCCAGAGCAGTGGATTCCGGCTGTGACGGAACAGTGGTGTCACGGCGTAGTAATGTGTTGTAGATGGAGAGACTGTGGACTCGTCTAGAAACGTATAATCCATGTTTCAAAATTTTTGGATATTTGCAAAAGGAAGGATTGCTTCATTAAACGTGACATGACGAGACACAATGATTTTACGGGAAGACACGTTATAGCACATATAGCCTCTATGATTGGGCGGGAAAGCTAAGAACACACAAGGAGTGGATTGCCACATTCCTTTTTCCGGGATATCATTAACGAGAACGGATTGCCACAATCGAATCGTCTGAAAAGAATGACCATCAGTAAATTTAAGAAGATCACGTAAGGTGACTTACCTAGAATAGTGAGCCAAGTCACATATAAGGATAGAGTTATCAACGGTGGTGGAAAGGGACATAAGCCTTTCATCCTTACATAAAGGGCGATACCACGTATTATTAAGAATTACATGTATTAATGTTAGTAAGCTAAGACATGCTATAGGTATTGGATTGGTAAGGTCATCGGCTTCATAGTGCAGCGTATTACAGTTCTAAATAACCTTTGGATAATAATAGCTTGTTAGGAGCAATTGAGGACGAAAACTACGAGACAATCGAAGAATGGTCATAAGGAATATGAAAACAATTAATAAGTATGAATGGAATGGTATGATCAAGTATCAAGGCAGAAACGTTTTTCGACGAATAGAAGGAAGGATTACGACAAGAAGGATAAAGGTGAATGAAACACAGGTTTCACAAAGGTATAATTACTCCAGAACAAAGTAAGGATAAATGGTAGAGGAAGGATAGTAAGAATTCTTCGGCCAAGGGTGACGAACTTTTGATGTTCAGTAAGAGAGTATGAGAAATACTTTGAGATAAGAGACCCCCCAAGGCAACTTGAAATGAAAATGTAAAAGTAAGACGAATGAGCACTCAGTCGATAGGAAATCTAATAATGATAAGACAAAAAAGCTTGACAAGTCATTGGATCATGTAACACCGTGAATTGGATCTAAACATCGAAGCATCGGTTCCACAATATATACAGTCATACCTCTCAGAAAGTAGGTAAACGGAAGTAACAGTAAGTAAAACTCAAGATTAACACCTAAACATGTGAAAAGGGGCCAATGACGCCTATGGATACAAGGTAGACATTAAAAATATATGTCAAGAGATAATGACATTATAATGAAGATAAAATGTCGGGCAAATACAGATGTTTATGAGCATTGTGAACTGACCAACGATTCTACGAGATAAACAAAGTAATGGGTTTACAGCTTAACGAGGTCAAGGAAATCTATTCCCAAAGAGCTACTGACAGAAAGTCTTAGCCATAAGGCAAGTGAAGGAATTCAAATCTAAGTATAATGACAAGGTTTGGGTATAGTAGGCCAATGTCATGTAATGCAAAATTCTACAGAATCTTCCACGTATAGAATAAGAAAATAAGTTAACAAATCATCCTTTAAGGGATAGTGACGCCAAGGATTGGAATCAGGAACCATGTTTGAGAGTATGTATGTGTACCCGAATATTTTAGAATTAAAGATGAATACGACAAGTGAGAAAATACATGAACAAGTGTCAAAAGAAGTAAAGAAAGGAAGTTGTTTATAATTACGAGTAGTGAGAAGGTATGAATTTTTTTTCTTTCAGACTATGAATTAGAGTTAACTACCATGATACGCGCACTTCAGATTCAATGAATTGTCCATAAAGTGTTCATAGTTGAGATACTACAAATATAAGAGTTTTAGCACACCGATTGGTAAACAAAGCTAAGTTGATAATAGAATCATCACATACAAGCGGCTTGACTAATGTGAGGATTAAGGAGAGACGTTGACCTGAGGGAATGCATCAGTTAGATAAGTGGGAGTCCTATTGGAGGATTCAGATAGTGATAGCTCTGTGACTCAAAATACAGCAGGGTCATCCCTCGTACTGAACGAAAAGGAATGTCATGATGAAGATCCTATTTTTAGGGAAGATCAAAAATTTAGTGACTAGATAACCGCAACCTTCGGGTATAATGGGAGAGGGACCCTCAGATAGAAGGTCCATTCGTGTATTACCAATATAGCAGGCTTACGAGACAAGATTATGACAAAGGTCCATTACTCACGATATTCAATTTACCATGGATCTACTAAGATGTATTATGATCTCACAGGTATGTATTGGTGGAACGACATGAAGAGGAATATTGCGGAGTTGGTAGTTTAGTGTCTTAACGGTCAACAAGTAAAGATAGAACACCAAAAACCCGATGGCTTGACTCAGAACATTGAGATTCCGATGTGAAAAGGGGAAATGATTAATATGGATTTTGTTACGGGTTTACCTCGTCCCTATCGTGAGTTTGATTTACGTTAAGGAAAATTATTCGCCTTCATGGTATGCCTATTTCTATTATATCAGACTGAGGTACACAGTCACAAATAATTTCTGGAGATCATTTTAAAAAGGGTTTGGACACTCAAGTTAATTTTGGCACAACTTTCCACCCTGAAACAAACGGGAGGCCGAGCGTATGATTCAAACACTCGAAGATATGCTACGAGCTTGTGTATTGGACTTCAATGGAAGATAGGATGATCATTTACCCCTTATTGAGTTTGCATACAATAACAGTTAGCATGCTAGCATTAAAATGGCTCCATATGTGGCTTTGTGACGGGGATTAGATATATCACCCCTACATTCAAGGACGAATGTTTCTAAGGGGGGAAGGATGTAACATCCCGTACTTTCGGGTCATGGTTTGAATCGCTAGGCATATGTAAAATCGCTAAGCGTATGTAAATAGACCCGAGCGTTGGAGTAATTTTGGTCATATTCACGTATGAAAATAAAAAAGCTTTGTATATAAAAAGATGCGGTCCTGAAATAATTTAATATTTTAAAAGTGTGACGACGATGATTGGAAATATTGTTTCGTGTGAGCCAACATAGGCTATAGACTAGCATTCTATCACATGACTATGATAATGTGTATATAAAGTGTGTTAAAAAAATAATTTATTTTTAGGAGAATAAAGATCTAGGAATTAATTACAATGGGGTGGGGGGACAAGATTAAAAGGGAATATCTACGTGTAGCATCTAAATTAGTTACCTAAATGACAAAGGCAACATAAGTGAATGGTGGCAGCTCGTGAGGATAACAGGGCAGGGGGTTAACATGTAACGGGGGGATGATTAATATGGGAGGGGGAGATGGTAGTCCATTATATGTCTTCCCTTGAGACTATTTTAATACTAACAACATTCAATCACTTAGAGCATGCTCATAAGAGTGAGTAACAGTATGTGATTTTCTGGAAAAAAAGAAGAGGAGAAAGCCGATTTGTGTACCTCATTCAATAGCGATATTCCTCTCAGTATCTACAAATTAGATCCTGTTGCATGTTAACATTCCTTGTTCCAAAAATAATAATGATGACGTGAATGCTCAAAGCAACTCCGACTTGTAAGACTATCGTTAGCTCGGAGGGCGTTCAAGGTATGTTAAGACAAAATTATTTCTTTCTTTTGGCATGTTCCATGTACGAAATGCGAACATAAAATTGTTCCATAAATTATTCTACTCTTAGTAGTTAAGAATGTTCATGTTATTAATTCTCATGTTCAAAGCATGTCTAAATATGTTCTTAAATCATTATTGAGGTATATGGGAAAGATGTTGATATTCCCAATGTTGTCCGAAGGTACATGTTAGTATTCCCAATATTAGTTGAAGGTACATGTTAATATTCACAGTGTTAGCCGAAGGTGCGAGGATATTATGTCATCCGATAAGTTCAGAAAGTTGCTTTGTCATTCATGTATTGCATTATATTCATGTATTACCCTGGACCCACATGTGTTATATACACTACTATATGGTATCAATATATATATGTAGGGGATAGGAAAAATGGAATGGGATTATATACATGTCACCACCTCCATATGGTACAGATTATCACTAAAAAGAAGATGCCCAATGAGGCCAATATGATAATGATTATGCCCACAGAGGCCGAAATGAAATGATGCCCATAGAGGCTGTTATGGGAAGAAAGATGCCTTTGTATGACCAATATATATATATATATATATATATATATATATATATATATGTATATCGCATTTTCATTGTGCATGACATTTAGGCATATTAGGTCCCTCAGAGGAGTTCACTGCTGGTCGGTTGTTGTTTGTCGGCCATTTCTGACGGCTGTTATTGCTTCAGTTTATTCTTGTGTCTCTGTTATGCTATTGTTCATGCCTGACATACTAAATACATCAATCGTACTGACGTCCCTTTTGTCGGGGGACGCTGCGTTTCATGCCCGCAGAATCAGGTAAATAGTGGGACGGTTTGCACTAGTAGGTTGCTGGTTCAACTGATGTTGGAGCACTCTATTTGTTCCAGAGTTGCAGTTTAGTCTCGGTATGATATTTTTCATATGTATATGGGTATGGCGGGGACCTGTCCCGTCCTTGCGATGTACGTATTCTTTAGAGGCTTGTAGACAGTTGTCATGTGTATAGTAGTTGTGTATGGCCCTGTCGGTTGTGATGTATGTGTCAGCCGAATGGTTTGGTAACGACCCTTATGGTCATGATTGGCTTAGTTGGTAAATATGTGAAGAGTGGTGCTCGACAAGTAAGGTCCGGGTGGCCGTCATGGCCCTCCGGTTTGGGTTGTGACAATAAATTGGAGGTATACCGGTGGTATATGTGAAGTTTGGTGCCGGAAAAGGACAAATATGGGCGGCCGAATTTAGGTTTTAGGTCGGAAAGGATTGTTGGCTTCTAATACCATGTAGAATTGTATTAATCTCCCCTTGGGGAGTCTTTCTCATTAATACAAATATATATAGTGTGTATAATGTGAAATCCTAATACAATAAGGATCCTATATTTACCATACTTATACAACACTAATAATTATGAAGAATATTTTCTAATATTCACTAATACATTGTTTGTGTATGAGACAGCTAGCACATATATAAATATATGTTGTATTCCTATTTTTAGTTGTGGTCGAAAAAAATTGAGGAGAGGACAAAAACATTATTATTATAGAACATATGGGTACATTGATATATATTTGTCTGGAATCTATGTGATTTTTTTCTCTGAGGCAAAAAAAGAAAAAGAAAAAGCAAAGGGATTATCTAGCTAATTATACCATTTAAAGAGAAAACGAAAGAATAATATCTTAGACGGCTAAAGGGCTAAGCGAAATTTTGTATTCTGGTGATTTTTGGAATCAAATTATATGGCTAAAATCCTATTAGAATTGTGAATGTACCAAGCATCTTTTGATTGTTTAGATATCTCTTTTTGTTAAAAGGAATGAAGAGGTTTGAACAAAAAAAACGAATTAAGTATAGTAATTTACAGTAGCTGTTGACCACTAAGTTGACTATTGTCTAATCCAGTGATGGAGCCCACCTATCATAACACTGTTTTTTTGGTCTTTGATTATCCACATGTTCCATGATCATCTTGGCATTCTGTGCAATTCCTACATGCCTTTTGGTGAGAAAATGACAAAAATGGTCCTCATGTTTGAGGTAAATTTAAAATGTTCATTTAAATATATTTTTAAGTAATTTTAATCCTTTAAATTTTTACTAAATGTGAATATTCTTATGTCATCGTTAAATATTTAATAAATTCTTACGGTAAGATTTAACTTTCTGTGAAAAAGAAATTAACCTAAAACAAGGAACAAGGATAATCTTTTCATCCACAATAATCCCAATATTTAATTCTCATTTACTGAATGGATTGAGTTAATCCCTGTATTTGAAAAAAATAATTGAAGACTAGTTCTGGAGGTGCTTATCAACTTCTTGAGTTCCACTAATTGCACAACTTGTTTGTTTCCTTCTTCTCTTGTATCCTTTAACTTTGCCAAAACTAACTCATAAACTATATTTAAAATATTTAGAAAAAAATAAAGGTTAAGAGAGAGAGAGAATGAGACAAAATATACATATATCTATATACCAAGTGTCAAATCAAGATTGTTCCTGTGTGACCGTTTTATTATATTGAAAATAAGAGTGGATAATGACTTTAAAACTCTTACGAGCATCATCTTATCATTGAAGGGAAGATTGTCGAGGTATAACAAAGTGACAGAAAATGCATGCAGCCAGTCCAATGAACCACCTAGCTAATTCACCAGCAAAAATTGCTACAGGAAGATGTTTTTTTAAGGAAACTTTTTTCTTCCTTGGTTTGATTTGAATGACTAATAGAAGAGGGAGCACATGTTTTCTGTCATAGGAGATGGTGTGGGTATCAAATATCAATGTGTCATTCCCTAATGGTTTTGCTTATGAATAGGCATGCTAAAATAGTCATCATTAAGCCAAAAGGTTACTCGCCACCCACTCTCAACTTGTTTTCTTCAATAACCTCTCAACTATTCATCACTTCGGGGGCCACTATGCTTCTTCTATTTTCACTTCTTGCCTTTTTGTTTTTTTGTTGCCTAACAACTTTCTAGCTCAATCCGGACAATAAATCCAAAACTAGGCTGATATTCCATCCGTCCTATGTTAGTTGACCACATTATTAAATATATTAGTTTCAAATTACTTGACTACTTTTTTAAAATAAGATAGAATTAATTAGGTTTTTCTATTTTTCCTTAATATTAATTATTTTTAAAGTAACCAATATTGATTAGAGTGCAATTAATTGGAGAGAGATAATGATAATATAGTAAAAATACTCTTCTCATTTATGATTTCTTAAAAGGCGTGTAAAAAGAAAAGTGATCAACTAATATAGGACGGAGGGTGTATCTCTCTAGTATTTACTACTACTATATTATATTGATTGCGGTAAAACTCAAACATAGCCACTTTTTAGTCCTCATAATTGAAGAATAGTTATTATCATAAAGTTGCAAATTACACAAGTAAAATTTCATAATAATGTTGTGGAGTTTCACCCGTATAGTTTGAAAATTCATGATAATGATTAATTTTTAAAGATAGCTGAAAAATGGTCAATAAGCATTGTTTCTACCATTGATTGTTTAATAAGAAACTCATATGCTCCATTTAGACGTTAGTGAGGATGTTTGAGTAAGTTTATAAGCTGGTTAAGTTGCTAGCTTGTAAGTATTATTTGACTTATATACATCTTTGGTACATACATAAATTATTAATAAGTCAAGTGTTTATAAGCCAAAATCAACTAAAGAAATATAAGTATTTTACTATTTCATTTTTATTATTATTTTAAATCCCCGAGATACCTTTTATCACTCTGTTACCTAACCCACCAATTGTTTATTATTGGTTTCGGCCACTTCTATTCAAACATTTGATTATTTTCAGTAGTTGATTTTTATCAGCTAGTTAGAATTGTGATTACATGATTGATACTGATTATACTAATACATAAATGTAATGCGAGGAAGAGAGTGACCAAAAGTCTAGTAAATGAGTGGTCTGCATCCTATCAAAACACCAGGGTAAACCATCTAACAAAGACTGATCACTTAGATCAAGGAAGAGATAGACAGATGGTCCGAATTCTATCAAAAGACCACTAAGATCGACAAAAACCGATCAAGAAATCCGACCGACTAATTTTTTTTAAAATATTATAATAATGACAGAGCACGATCGATATATTTAGTGCCCAAAACTTAACGCGCTTGGTTGGTATATATTGCGCAAAAAACTTATTTAAAAATGAGGTTTGTATTATTTAAAAAAACAAATAATTTTGGTAAATCAGCCTTCATCGGTCGGTATTGTTGGTCAACCTTGATCAAATTTGTTCTCAATACCGACCTCCGGAGGTCAATTGACCTCCGTCGATCGAATATTTTCGGTCAAACATGTTCAAATTATTTTTTAAATTACCGACAGCCCGAGCTTAGTCAACGGTCCGTATTTTTTCAAAAAGCAGATATGAAAGTTTTTCCCCCAATTCTCCCTCTCTCTCAAACGCCGGCGACCATAGTCTCCCATCCCCAGCTACTCGCGCTCTGTCCCAGCCTCGTTGTGCCAAGCGTCGTTGCTTCGAGCCGTCATCCTCCGATCCACTGTTCCACACGCTACCGCCGGCAAATCCAAGATTTCCATGTATTTTTTTTCTTTTTTTCGTTTTCTATCTCTTATTTATGTCTCTTAGTTGGATTACATTGTATATTTTTAGTTTAATTGATTTATTTGCCTATGATTCTTGTTCAATGTTAGTATTTAGAATTTGTTTTAGGTTAGGGTGTAGTTAGACTAATTACATTAAAGCTAGCTCAACTACATTGTTATTGATGAACTTTGAATTGAAATTGAACCTTGAGTTGATTAAATAAATTGTTAGCCTGGAACCTTGATTAATTACATTGTTATTGTTGAACTTGGAATTGAATTTTGAACCTTGAATTGAGCCTTGAAATATAATTAAACCTTGAAACTTGGATTAATTGAGCTTTAAATTATAATTGAACTTTGATTTGTAGTAAATTGAACCTTGAATTTTAATTGAACCAGAAGTTTAATTTTGAGTGTTCAAAATTAAAATAATATTAGTATTAAGCAAGTGTTGAATTTAAAATTAAAGAATATTAGTAATTGTTGAATTTTAAAAATCAAGAGTACTATTAGTAGGTGCTGAATCTTCAATTTAATATTGAAAGAAATAATCCCCTTGATTATTTTCATTAATTGAAAGGTATATATACAAGTTACATATTTTCAAAATAGGAATAAAATCATATTCCTAAAACCTTATTCTACCATAATTATAACTATACAATTATGGTAAGTGTATAAGACTAATTAAGGTAACAATATTACAACAATATATACCATATATACACAAATGTAAAACCCCAACCCGAGATGGGCTTTCTTTGCTGACTTAGAGATAGAATTTGCTTTCTTTGTGATTATCCGTGATGTACACTTATGTATATTAAGTGTATATCACGGGTATATATACCTTGTTTAACACACCCCCGCAGTCATAGCGGGCGGTCTTCGAACGCTGAGACTGTCCCTAAAATCTTCAAAAAGGACCGAGGGAAGACCCTTTGTAAAGATGTCAGCAATTTGATATCTTGACGTGACATGGCATACGCGAACTTGACCACGGGAAACTTTTTCACGGACAAAGTGAATGTCCATCTCGATATGTTTAGTGCGTTGGTGCTGAACCGGATTACCAGAAAGGTAAATGACACTAATATTATCGCAATAAACCAAGGTTGTCTTTTGAATTGGACAATGAAGCTCTAAAAGTAAATTATGTAACCAACATGATTCTGAGACTACATTGGCTACCCATCGATATTGACCTCGACGCGAGTGGGATAGAGTCGCTGGCGACGCTTGGAACCAGGAGACCAAGTTGTTGCCAAAGAACATACAGTAGCCAGACGTAGACCGTCTGGTGTCAGGACACCCACCCCAATCAGCATCTGTGTATGAGACAAGTACGGATGTTGATGAAGGATACAAATTCAATCCATAGTCTAGTGTACCCTGAATATACCGAATGATGCGTTTTAGTGCATTCATGTGCTCAATTCTGGGATCATGCATGAATAAACACACATGTTGGATAGCATACGTAATATTCGGTCTGGTAAATGAAAGATATTGAAGGGCCCCTGCAAGACTGCGATAGTGGGTCGGATCCTCGTAGGGAATGCCTGTCGCGGTACTACGCTTGAGCTTTGTATCAACTGGAGTGGAAGTGGACTTACAGGATGACATCCCAGCCCTCTCGATTATCTCAGCTGCATACTTCCGTTGAGATAAGAATAATTCATCGAAATGACGAGTGACGGCAATCCCCAAAAAATAACTCAAGGCACCTAAGTCTTTCATAGCAAACTCAGAACTGAGCATAGTCATGATAGACTGGCGTAAGGCATTGGAAGAATGTCACGACCCGACCCGACGGGCCGCGACTAACCGCCCTAATGACGTCATTATACTAACCTATCACACATAATCCAACTAACACTTAATGAGCCTGAAATCCGGTAGCATAACGCTGCAATAACAACATATGCTAGTGTAGGCAAGCCGACAAGGCTGCCTTTACCCCCGGATGTACCTGCCTCCTGAGGAGTCACAACTAGCCAACACAATATAACAGGCAAGCCGACAAGGCTGCCAACAAATAATATCACATATACACGGGAACACCCCCAACATAGAGTACAATAATATGGCTGACCGAAACAGAATTCTGACCCTTACACCAGTGCAACCGAAAACTTTCTACAGACCTCTACAAGAAAATGGGGGTTGCGTTCATGCCCGCAGGTACAGGTGCTCAGTTTGGTGATCCTCCGGTTTAGGTTCCTGCGCAGCTGTTTGGGGAGCTCCTTTGATCTAGAGCTTTACCATTTTTGTACGGAACCCTATCTTTTGATTTATGTATATTTAGGGCACGACGGGGCCCTGTCCCGTCATATGTCGTTATCCTTCTTGTAGAGGTCTGTGAAGCAGGTTGTGGGTTACTGCTTGGTGTAAGGGTCAAATCTGTTTGATCGACCATATTATTGTACTCTATGTTGGGGGTGTTCCCGTGTATATGTGATATTATTTGTTGGCAGCCTTGTCGGCTTGCCTGTTATATTGTGTTGGCTAGTTGTGACTCCTCAGGAGGCAGGTACATTCGGGGGTAAAGACAGCCTTGTCGGCTTGCCTACCCTAGCATATATTGTTATTGCAGCGTTATGCTGCCGGATTTCAGGCTCATTAAGTGTTAGTTGGATTATGTGTGACAGGTTAGTATAATGACGTCATTAGGGCGGTTAGTCACGGCCCGTCGGGTCGGGTCGTGACAAAGTGGTATCAGAGCAGTTAGTCCTCGAAATGTCTACAGACCGTGTCTAGTAGAGTCTTGCGTATGGGTATGTTATGCACCATACTTATACACAGGAGGCTGCAGGGCATCTAGGATTGGTTTCTATTCTTTCATCTCTTAGATCGTGCAATAGAGCTATGTTATTAGGATAATTCCTTTCTGACGACTTACGATGTTTACAGCTATGCCTCCGAAGAAAGCGGCGGCGCCCGAAGAAGGGCAAGTCTACAACGGGGATACCGGCGGATTGAGAGTTACTAGGTCCCGTACCCAGTCTATGCCGGAGACTATGCCCCAGTCGATGAGCTCTTCTTCATCGCCACCACCAGAGGCTCCAGTTCAGGGGGCAACATCACCAGTTTCCGAGGCCCCAAAGACTGAGCCTCCGATTCTTCAAATGGGGCAGAGGATGTGGCCATGAAAGATGCAGTCACCGCGACTAGCTTAGTAGGGCGTAACCGCAGACAGGACCGTGAGTCGACCCTAGGTCCGATTTGAGGGTTCGTGATTTCTTGAGTTGTAACCCTCCAGAGGTTTTCGGGTCTCAGCCCGAGGAGGACCCGCAGAAGTTTATCCGGCAGATGCAGCGTACCTTGAGGGTAATCAGGGCTTCAGAGACTGAGTCTGTGGAGTTGGCTTCGTATAGAATGCGGGATATAGCTACAAACTGGTATGAGTCTTGGGAGTTGTCTAGGGGAGAGGATGTTCCCCCAGCTACATGGGATGAGTTTACAGAGGCCTTCCTTGGTCACTTCTTGCCTCCAGATACGAGGAGAGCTAGAGTGGACAGATTCTTACAGTTGAAGCAGAGTGGCAGGACCATTCGTGAGTATAGCCTGGAGTTTGATTCATTGGCCAGATATGCACCCACTATTGTAGCAGATATGGCAGATAGGGTGCATCGCTTTGTGATGGGGCTGGACCATTATCTGACCGATGGTTGTATGGCGGTAGCTCTTCAGCCGGGTATGGATATTGCTCGTGTCCAGGCATATTCACAGGGGGTTGAGGACCGACATAGAGGATGACAGCCAGACAAAGGTCATGACGGGGACCAACATAAGAGGGCTAGGTCGGCAGCTTATTCCGGCGAGTCTCGAGGCGCATAGCCTCCAAAGAAGAGGTCAGATATTCATCTCAGCCAGCACAAAGTGCTCCTCTACAGTCTACGGGCAGGAGGTTCGACCGCCCCGGGTATTTAGGAGCCGGACAGAGCTCCAGGGCTTCGAGTTCTCAGAGGAACAGGGGCCCTAGTCAGTTGAGACCACCTTATCCTCCGTGCTCTCAGTGTGGTAAGTTTCATATTGGGGAATGTCGTTCGACCACAGGTGTTTGCTTCTCTTGCGGCCGTCAGGGCCATATGATGAGAGAGTGTTCCAACATAGGTGGTTCAGGTGGGCTGGCTCGGCCTACGGGGTCGGGTGCTGGTTCATCGTCATCTATAGCTATGCGCCCCACCGGGTGGGGTAGGCAGATGCCAACAGGCCGTGGTAGAGGTCATGGCAGAGTTTCTAGTTCCGGCGGTCCTTCGAACCGCATATATGCTTTGGCCAGTAGACGTGATCAGGAGGCGTCACCAGATGTTGTTACATGTATACTATCGGTCTTTTTCTGTAATGTATATGCGTTGATAGATCCAGGTTCCACCTTGTCCTACATATCCCCTCTTGTTGCTAATAGAATAGGGATAGAATCTGAGCCGATAGAACCATTCGAGGTAGCTACACCGGTAGGAGATTCGGTTATAGCTGAGCGTGTGTATAAAAATTATTCGGTGGTGATATATAGCCGTCATACCTTAGCAGATTTGATAAAGTTGGATATGGCCGACTTTGATGTCATTATGGGCATGGATTGGTTGGCTTCTTGTTTTGCCAACGTTGATTGTAGAGAGAAGTTGGTTCGATTTGGTTCCCAGCGAGCGATTATAGAATGGAAAGGGAATGCGACATCGTAGAGGGTAAGTTTATTTCATACCTCAAGGCAAGGAAGATGGTCAGAAAAGGTTGTATCTATCATTTGGTTCGGGTGTATGATACAGAAGCGGAGGTACCGACTCTTCAGTCAGTTCCGGTAGTTAGTGAGTTTCCGGATGTATTCCCGGATGATCTTCCAGGTCTCCCTCCAGAGCGGGAGGTAGATTTCAGTATAGATGTATTGCCAGGTACCCAACCTATATCCATTCCTCCTTATAGAATGGCACCTGCAGAGCTGAAGGAGTTGAAGGAGCAGCTGAGAGACTTGTTGGAGAAAGGTTTTATTAGGCCAAGTACATCTCGATGGGGAGCACCAGTGTTGTTTGTGAGGAAGAAAGATGGATCACTGCGGATGTGTGTGGATTATAGGCAGCTGAACAAGGTAACCATCAAGAACAGGTAAGCCCTTCCCAGGATTGATGATTTATTTGACTAGTTGCAGGGTGCTAAGTGCTTCTTGAAGATAGACTTGCGGTCAGGTTATCATCAGGTGCGGGTACGGGAGGCAGATATTCCAAAGACAGCATTCAGAACCCGATATGGACATTATGAGTTTAGGGTGATGTCTTTTGGACTGACCAATGCTCTAGCATTGTTTATGGATTTGATGAACCGGGTATTCAGGCCGTTCTTAGACATGTTTGTCATTGTATTCATTGATGATATCTTGGTGTATTCCCGTTCAGAGCAGGAGCATGCAGACCATTTGAGGACGGTACTTAGGGTCCTCCAGCACCAGCAGTTGTATGCCACGTTTTCCAAGTGTGAGTTCTGGTTGACTTCGGTGGCATTCTTGGGGCATATTATTGGGGCTAATGGTATTCGGGTGGATACACAGAAGATTGAGGCGGTGAAGACTTGGCCTGCACTCACGACACCTCTTGAGGTACACAATTTTACGGGGCTAGCAGGTGGTATTACGAAGGTTTGTGGAGAAGTTTGCCTCGATCTCGGCGCCTTTGACTAGGCTAACCCGGAAAGCGGCTAAGTTTCATGGGCGGATGCTTGTGAGCACGATTTCAGTTGTTGAAGGATAAATTGACTACGGCTCCAGTTCTGACTCTTCCTGAGGGACCGGATAGTTATGTCATTTATTGTGATGCTTCAGGCATTGGGCTAGGTTGTGTGTTGATGCAGCATGGCAAAGTCATAGCTTATGCCTCCCGACAGCTCAGAAAGAATGAAAATAATTATCCCACTCATGATTTGGAGCTAGCAGCGGTGATTCATGCCTTGAAGATTTGGGGACATTATTTGTATGGGATTCATGTTGATATTTATACGGATCACAAGAGTCTCCAATATATCTTTAAGCAGAAGGAGTTGAACCTATGGCAGAGGCGGTGGTTAGAGTTGCTAAAGGACTATGATGTTGATATCTTGTACCACCCGGGAAAAGCCAACGTCGTGGCAGATGCTCTTAGCCGTAGATCCATGGGTAGCTTGACGGATCTGCAGCCAGACAGAAGGAAGATGGTTCGTGAGATACATAGGCTAGCGAGTCTTGGAGTCCGGTTGGCGGATTCGGGAGATAGCAGGATTCTTATTCGGGATGTTGCGGAGTCCTCTATCGTGGAAGAGGTAAAGAGATGTCAGTATGAGGATCCTGTTCTGGCCCGGTATAGAGATGCAACTATCCGAAAGGCAAAGACTCTATTTGAGGTTACACCTGATGATGTGCTGAGGTATGAGGGTAGATTATGTGTACCTGATGTTGTAGGGCTACGACAGCAGGTTATGGGAGAGGTACACAATGCCCGTTATTCCATTCATCCAGGATCGACGAAGATGTACCATGACCTTAGATGCTTGTATTGGTGGGATGGCATGAAAAGAGACATATCAGAATTTGTTGCCCAGTGCCCGAATTGTCAGCAAGTTAAGGTTGAACATCAGAAGCCTGGTGGATTATTACAGGAGATTGAGATCCCGACTTGGAAGTGGGAAGTGATCAATATGGACTTCATTACAGGCTTACCTCGCACTCAGCGGAAGTGTGATTCCATATGGGTTATCGTGGATAGGATGACGAAATTAGCCCATTTTCTTCCAGTGAGGACTACTTACTCAGCTGAGGACTATGTTAGGCTGTACATCAGGGAGATAGTGAGACTGCACGGGGTCCCCACATCTATTATATCAGACCGAGGAGCTCAGTTTACAGCTAACTTCTGGAGATCATTCCAGAAGGGATTGGGGACACAAGTGAGTCTTAGCACAACATTTCACCCTCAGACGGACGGACAGGCAGAGCGTACGATCCAGACATTAGAGGATATACTGAGGGCCTGTATTATTGACTTCAGAGGTAGTTGGGATGACCATTTACCACTCATTGAGTTTGCTTATAACAACAACTACCAGTCTAGCATTCAGATGGTACCGTATGATGCTTTATATGGGAGGAAGTGCAGGTCACCTATTGGTTGGTTTGATGTAGGTGAGACTAAGTTGATCGGCCCAGACATGGTTTAGCAAGCTGTTGATAAGGTGAAACTCGTTCAGGAGAGGTTATTAGCATCACAGAGTCGACAGAAGTCATATGCTGATAATCGACGTTGTTGACACCCAATTTTGTCCCATCTTTTATGATTTTATTCGTAATTTTTAATATTTTTGACACTTTTAAAATAATTTTAAAATATAGGCATATATGTGTGTATCTTCATATTATTATTATTATTCGCATATTTTATATCATTTGCATTTTTATAAAAATCATAAGTTATCCGAAATTTTATATTATTTTATTCTCGCAAAATTGCATTGCATTTCCCTTTTTATTAAGCATTAAGCATTTCGCAAATATTATATTTTTATTATTATCACGTCGTTATGTTATTTTAAATAATTCACATCTTTTACAAAATATATATATATATATATATATAATATATTTTAATATTAAGCCCTTTTTATATTTTTAATCCATAACCCATTTTTATTTTTTCTAACCCATTTTATTTCCTAACCCAATACAATTTCTACCCAACCTAAATTAAAACCCATTTTTTCATCCAAGCCCAAAACTCCCAATTAAATTCCCTTATACCCAAACCCAAAACAATTAAACCCAACACCACAAGCCCAAACTCCCCAATTAAATCCCCATTTTCACGGGCCCAAACCAATTCCCTGACCACCCACTCCCTCACCCGACCAGTAACTCCACCAGCCCATTTGCCCCTTTTAAACCAAAACACCCCCAAATCAAAACCAAAAATCAAAAAAAAAAAACCCCAAACCCTATCTCTCTCTCTCTCAAATGACCGCGACCCCACACTTCATACCGGCGACCCCACGTCGCCGGTCACCTCACCCGACACCACCACCAACCCTCTGCCTTCACTGACCCCCCTCTGTTACGCCGACACCCAAAAATCCGCGACCCATGCCCCTCAAATCCGCGATTTTTTGGCTCTTTATTTTTGAAATTCAAACTCGATTCTTGGGGGGAATCTACCTATAAATACCCATGTTGTTCTTCATTTGGGAGGAGATTTTTCAGAGAGAAAAAAAGGATTTTCGGAAGTTTATTCAATATATACATAGTTATTTTGTTGTGTTCTTGAGTTGAGAGTATTTGGCTTCGTTGTTGTTCCAAGAATCAAGTCCGAAAAGGTTTGTCATCCCCTTTGATTTCTCCGATTTTTTCATCGATTTGGTCAGTCGACCCGACCGGTCGATCTTGGTTGTAACATTTTCGTAATTCTTGCATTTTCATGTTTATGTATGTTGGTTATCTGAATTTGGTGTAAGATTTGTTTCGGATCACCGATTTGGTCAAACATCGACCGGTCAGTCGACGGTTTAGATTTTTCCAATTTTCCTACATTCTTCTTTGTTGTTATCTTTGGTTATCTGAAATTGACGAAATTGTTTGATTCCGCGTTGAAACTCCAATTCGGGTCGGTCGGTCATCGACCGGGCGGTCGACGGTTTGGGCAACATTTTCGAAATTCTTGCCTTTCATATTCTTGTTATTGGTTATCCGAATTTGGTGTTGAAATTTGATTCGCGTTGAAACTCCAATTCGGTCATCGACCGGCGGGTCGACGGTTTGGGCAACATTTTCAATTCTTGCCTTTCATATTCTTGTTATTGGTTATCTGAATTTGGTGTTGAAATCGATCCGGGTTGAAACATCGATCCGGTCAAACATCGATCTGCCCGGTCGAATCTTGGTTTGGGTAATATTTTTCGAATCCTTGCATTTCATATTCTTGTTATTGGTTATCCGAATTTGGTTTGAAATCGATTCAAGTTTGGATCGGTGATCCGGTCAGATCAATGACGGTCGGTCGAATCGGCTTGGGTAATATTTTGAATCCTTGCATTTCATATTCTTGTTATTGGTTATCTGAATTTGGTTTGAAATCGATTCAAGTTTGGATCATTGATCCGGTCAGATCATCGACGGTCGGTCGACTGATTTAGCAACATTTTCGAATTCTTGCATTTCATATTCTCGTTCTTGGTTATCTGAAATTGGTCTTTGAAATCGATTTGGGTTTGAATCAACGACCAGTCAGGGCGACCCGATTTGAATATTTCCGCACTTCGAACTTCGGGTGGGTATTTTAAATCACTACTTGTCTGCTTCCTTGGCATTATTATTATGTTATTGATTGAATTAATACCGCATTCTCTTTGTTGTTTTATTGATCCAAACCAATATTGCGTCCATCTTGAGACGCTTCTCGGTTTCATATTCTTGTTTTTCTTGTTTTGAATAAATACCGCGTCGGGCGCTGTTTTTCTCGTTCGCTTACTCCCGCTTCAGACATCGCTTTTCTTGCTTTATCATTTTTTGCTTTAAACTAGACACCGTGATTTTTCCAACATTGCTTTCTATTTCAGCCACTGCTTTCAAAGATTCAAATTACCGTTCTCTTGCTTTCTTGTTTTAAAACTAGACACCGCGTCATTTGAAACTGTTTTTACGCCTCTGCTTTTTTTCCCGCCATTGCTATCAAGCATTGTTTTTACGCATCGCCATCGTTATCGCTTTCATTTTTTCTTGATTTGAACACGATACTACACTGGCCGATGAAAAATATCCGTCGATTTTGAGGCCTACACAGTTGCAAAGACGGAAATATAACTTCTGGGCAAGGATGAAGACTTAAACCTTTTATCCGAGATCAACATGTTTAGTAGGCGAGGTGACTAAAATAACCAACAAGTTATATATTCGCAGCCACGACGTGATTATAGTGATCTTTTTATTCCACCCGAGAGACCAACACGTTTAGTAGGCGAGGCAATCAAAAATAAACTATATTAGTCATATGTTTGCAGCCACGACGTGATTGGAATGTTCTTTTCAAAATTTAAGTCTGAGCCCTCCGCGATCAAAACATTCACTGTTTTGAATACGGATATGAAGTTATTTGTGTTTAAATGTTTCTAACCGTTTGTTCTTAACAGCTTGCAGGGATTAAAGTAAATAACGACAAATATTCCTCGGAGTTTATTTATTTCTTTCTTTAATTCAGCTTTTATTTCGCTTTGTATTGTAATATTATTTATCGCACTTATGTAATTATTGAAATGCTTAGAATAGGCAAACTTAGGATTTATTCATAGGTTAGTTTAAGATTTGAAACCCGTCGCTAGCTTATTTATTTGTAGGCTCGCAAACTTAGAAATCCTTCGCTAGTTTATTTATTTTAGGCTCGTCACGCTTATTCAAAATTTTAAAACAACTCTTGTCATCTTTATTTGCTTCAATTAAATTGTACAAAATAAGCTTATCTTTTTATTATTATTTTTGCAACTTGTTGATTTTTGAAAGATTCGCTTCTTTGGCATTATAAAGAATTTATTGTCACAAATGCATGTTTTTCTAAAAAACTTTACATGTATCTTTCTTTTATGTCATCCGAATACGTATTTGTATAAAATGCATCATATTTACTTATATAAAATGCATCATATTTGCAAAACATCTTTTTATTTATTATACTTGTAAAACATGTATTTTTCTAGCAATAATTAATCTGAGTTTTTCCGGGTAACCGCAACTTAGCGGATCTTTAAGGATGGCTAACCCCTTCCCTTTAGGATAATATAGAACCGTCTCCTAGAATCTCACTAGTTTCGCAGACCTTAAAATTGGAGTTTACACTGCAGCACTTAGTTTAAATATTTAGGTGTCCTAATTCACCGTAAAAATAATTAGGTGGCGACTCCTCAACCCTTTTTACCCAGGAATCACCCCATACGTCCGTGCTCCGCTTTGACCCGAGCAAGGTCGAAAAATAGGGCGCGTACAGCATGGCGACTCCGCTGGGGAGCATCAGGTTCTTAAACCACAGCAAGTTCGGATTAATTATTGCTTTACTTTTTTTATTTGATTTAGTGCTTTGATGTGTTTTATTTATGAGATTTTTTTTGCATAAACTGCTTTAATTGCTATATTGTCTTACTGCTTTCCTTAAATTGGCATTTCGTTCATATTTCTTCCACTCTGGAAAATTGACACTATCACACACTACACGCGAGGTGTGTTTTACGCACCCGCAAATTTCTTTCCATCTACCAAAATTTAGGAGAGTTGGCGTATGCGCGGAGTGACCGGACCATCTGGTGGCCGCGTAGCCTTCTCACTCGAGTAGTCCGCTCGGGAACCTTGTGTCTAGTCAGCCAAATCTTAGAAAATTTAAGATAGAGCTATACCACCCTTTATTTTAAGTCATGCATGCATACATCTTAGGTGGGTTGATCCTTGGCATCAACTTCACAAATAAGAAAACCACCAAATTGTCGACGGGTCTCACAACCCAACGACCAATCAGCATATTATGTGTAGCAGGATATTGATGGACGGATCCAAGCCTAAACAGTATGCCAAAAATCGGAAAATGTATATTTATTTTTTATTTTTATTTATTTTGTTATAGATGGAGTCTGTGCCGCAAGTCAGGATGGTGAGTGGGATTCCGAACAAACTGAAAATATGGTGGACAAACTTTGACCTTGGCAGCCAAATGGCAATTAGGAGAAGATTAGGTTGCCTCGTTTCGTTGTTCGACATCTTCCCCGATCAACATTTGGTCAGAGCACTGATCCATTTTTGGGATCCGGATCGGGTTGTCTTCAGATTCGGAGATTTTGAGATGACTCCTACTTTGGAAGAAATCAACTATTTCACCAATTTGATCTACCAGGGTAGAGGACAAATTATCCCGCACTGTCAATCCGGAAAGAAATTTCTCCGCTACTTAGGGCTAAAGAACACTAAGAAACTCCTATGCTTTGAAAACAACTGGGTCTCAATGGATTATCTGTATGAGAGGTACGGTTGTCGAGACGGTTACAAGACATTCAAAAATGAATTTTCTTGCACCCCCGATCATTGGCGGACCAAACGACCCATTGCATTCACTATCGCCTTTCTAGGGTCTCTGATATTCCCGCTTGAGTATGGAAAGATCAGTACCTGCATATGTTCCGTAGCACGGGCACTTTTCGAAGGAGCAAACGGAGCACAACTCACTTTGGCCCCTATGATCTTTTACCCCCGAGATGTGGCAGCAAATGCAAAATATAGTGCAATATCTAGAGGACGCAGGAGTCGGACCCAGCAATGTTAGGGTCCCATCTTCATCTCGGTGATCAAAAGCAAGATTTAGAACCTGAGCATAAATATCTTATGTTATCAGCTTTATTATTGTACGCATTATTATTTCAGTAAAAGTCAACCTTTATTTCCGACAAAAGGCATCACAATCTTTGGCTTGGATCAATTTATCAGTATCTTGCATATTTTTGCGTTTAAGCTCACCTCCGGCATAAAGGAGGCCCCATGCACATTAGGACGCGCATTTAATTTTCATATAATTTGTCTGCTACTTGTTTCCTGTTTTCCACTCTATACATGTTATTCAAAGCAATAATTATTCGTCTCATACTAACTTGGTTTGTTTCATCTTTTAGAGAAGGTTTATTTTGCTCGCTTTATTTTCCAAAAGTTGATTCGCGTTGATTGAAGCTGGCGGAACACCATTACTTCACGAGATCCAAGGCACAATCATCCGACAAAATGATCGATTCAGCGGCACGAACAAACCTGTTTGGGACTTGTCGCTCTTCCGGAGGTGAACCAGAGACATCGGAAAGGAGAAATACTTCCGTCCGGATGAATATCTCGCCCAACTACTGCAGCAAATGGCAACTATGCAACCGAGATCGAACGACTCAGGAATCTTACCAATCTTTCCATCGGCATCAACACTCCTTTGCTGAACAAGAGACGAGCGCAATCGCTTCCACACACCTTTCCATCTCACGAACCATCATTCCCAGAACCTTCCCGAAATCCCTTACCAAAGTAACCAATCCTCAATTCGCCACCCACAACGTACCAATCCACATCCTATCAACCCGCAGGCAGTCCACAACAAAACCCGCTACAAAATGACCCAAAGCATCCTTCACGACTCCATATATACATCGGCTCCACTTACCCAAACTACCCCACTTGTCCAAAATATCCCTCCCACACTAAATTACCAGTAACCCAACAAATACCAATGGCACACATCACTAACAAGCAGTATGTGCCACCGGTATATGCAACGGAAGCCCAACCTTCCACTTCTACCATACCAAACATACATCATCAGGAGATAGACCAATATGAAGAGATGGAAAGGCAAGCAAGGATTAGAAATGATGAAAGTATGGCAAGGGAAATTCATAGCCTAAAAGAAGCATTTAAAAACATTCAAACCAGCAAGGGGCATGAAGGACTCGAGTATGAAGATCTCTGCATGCATCCCGACGTTCAGTTGCCTATCGGGTATAAGGTGCCAAAATTTGATTTATTCGATGGAAAGGGAAATCCTCGCGCTCATTTGAGATCATATTGTGACAAGCTGGTTGGAGTGGGTAAGGACCAAGCCATAATAATGAAGTTGTTCATAAGAAGTTTAACAGGAGAAGCGCTCGACTGGTACACAAGCCAGGACCCGCGAAAATGGCATAACTGGGGCACAATGGCACAGGATTTTGTGGGCGAGTTCAAGGTTTAACACCGATACAGTCTTGGATAGATTTTATTTAATGAAATTGGAGAAAAAATCTACAGAGACTTTCAGAGAATATGCCATGAGATGGAGGGCGGAAGCAAAGTTCAGCCCCCAATGGCGGAAAGTGAGATGACCACGCTCTTTGTGCAATCTATGAAGGATGCAACTTATTACGAAAAAATGATAAGCGTCATTGGACGGAATTTCTCTGAAGTGGTCAGAATGGGAGATTTCATAGAAGAAGGTATCAAAACAGGGAGAATCACGAACTTAGCAGCATTGCAGGCGACGAGTAAGGCCATTCAGTCAGACTCATTCGGGGGAGCAATCAAGAAGAGGAGGGATGGAGCGTCCCCTGTCATGGCGGTCCAGGAACATAGGTCCAACCAAATGCCAACCTACCAAAGCCCGTCATCCCAACCTCCCTACTATAATCAAAGCACCCAAAATCATCAGCCCTCCTACTATAGCCAAAGCACACA
The DNA here is from genome assembly GCA_029783415.1 of Anisodus acutangulus. Lineage (NCBI taxonomy): Eukaryota > Viridiplantae > Streptophyta > Magnoliopsida > Solanales > Solanaceae > Anisodus > Anisodus acutangulus. The sequence continues at coordinate 32,464,824 of CM056492.1, read as the reverse complement.
AAGCCCTCAGCCTTATTATCAACACTCGCCTACTCCCTACCCTGTCTATCATACCCAACCAATATATAGCCCACCACGAGCACCTACCTATAGAAATTCCCCACAGTATCAACCCACACATCCGCCTCAGCCGCAAAACCATCCACCAAATACTCCCAGACCCCGGGCAAATTACGAAAGAAGGCCATTCAAGACATATACACCTTTAGCCGAACCTCTAGCCCAACTATACGAAAGATTGAGGACCGCAGGAATACTCCAACCCATCCCAGGGCATATCCCCAATCCTATTCCCAGGTCGTATGATGAAACTAAGCATTGTGCGTACCACTCGGGGATCGCCGGGCATGACACTGGAATTTGTTTCGCCCTAAAAGACAAGATCGAGGCTTTGATCAAAGAGGGAATTATCCAACTGAAAGGACCTCCCCCTAATGTAAATAACAACCCTTTGCCAAATCATGACAATGCCAATATAAACATGATTACCATTGATGAAGAAAACAGTTTGGAAGGGACCATTGTGCCGATCCGAACAGAGGAAAGGGTTGAATCATCGGCTTTGATCACCCCTATAATTACAGTTCAGGTAAGAGCACCGTTTGAAGTGGAAGTACTTCCTCCGAAATCGCGGATAGTGACGTCGTATGTCGATACCAAAACTGCCCCTTGGAGCTATTCGATTGGGGAAAGGAGCAGGGGGAAGGAGAAACAAATTGTAGAAGTTGTCGTCGCTGGTATGACAAGATCCGGACGATGTTATGCCCCTGCAGACAATCCAAAAAAGGTTGTAACAGAGACTGAAGTAGAAGAGTTCTGGAGGAAGATGCCAACCAAGGAGTATTTCGTTGTAGAGCAATTAAAGAAAACACCGGCTCAGATTTCTTTGCTATCATTGTTGATGAATTCTCCGGACCATGGACGCGCTTTATTGGAAGTACTCAAAGAAGCTTATGTACCGAGAGAGACCACAAAGTAGAAACTCTCTACCTTGGTCGGACAGATCTTGAGGCCCATAAAGTCTCTTTCCATGACAAAGAATTGCCACCTGAGGGTTTGTGCCACAACAAAGCTTTGAACATAACGATAAAGTGCATGAACAAATTCATTTCTAAGGTATTGATTGATGGAGGCTCGGTAGTCAATATTTGTCCCGGCGCCCCTCCGAGCCTTGGGAATTCGCATTGCAAAGGTTCGCGAAAGTCATCTGAGAGTTAAAGGTTTTGATGGAGCCCAAAGGAGCGTCATGGGAGAAATGGATTTGACATTACAAGTGGGGCCCGTGGAGTTCGTCGTGGAATTCCAAGTGTTAGACATATCTACCGGCTATAACCTACTAATGGGAAGACCTTGGATCCATGTGGCTGGTGCAGTTCCTTCTACCCTACATCAGAGTTTGAAGTTTGTCTGGGATCATCACGAGGTCGTGGTACACGGAGAAGTGGGCAATTCAATATGTCGCGGCGGCGATCCCTATTTGTTGAAAGCGTAGATACCTGGATGGGTCTGTCTTCCATGTCAGAGAAATTACATGTGCCTCCAAAGCTGAAATATTGAAGTTACCCCGGGTCCTCACAATGGTGGCCCAGGAAATGTTGAAGAATGGCTTTAAGCCCGGTCGAGGCCTCGGATTGAATTTAGAAGGTATGGTGGAGCCTGTTCACTTGCTCAGTAAGAAGGATACTTTCGGTCTCGGATACAAACCCACTTCTAAAGAAGTCTTATCAGTCAACCTCCGAAAGAAAAGGGACACTCCCTTGCCAAAGCCTGTTCCACCCTTGAATCAGTCATTTGTCAAAGCATATGCCGCTCAGGAGTCGAATGAAGATGATGCAGACGACCTCGCAGAAGGACTCAAAAGCCTTTTTATTGCAGAAGAAGAAATGGAATGCCATGTAATTCTGGATGATTTTGATGAAGGCCCAACTATTTGGGATGCAGAACATGGAGATATTTTGAAAAATTGGACCTGTGCCCCGGCCCTGTTTCTCCGGGAAGCTTGGTAGAAATTACCTTAGTACTTTTGAAACAATGCGATTCTAATTGAGGCTTGAATCGCATCCATGCATTAATGTGTTTTGCCTCCATCTTTTGAAAGCTTAAATGACAAATCCATATTTCTTTTGCTATTTAAAAAATTTGTTTGTTTACTAATTTTCTTTTCTCTTTCAGCATGCAAACTAATAAATCTGTCGATAATGTGAATGTGACATGTAATGAAACAAACAAACAAAATCCAAACGATGAACAGGACTTCGAAGAGTATGAGGAAGACTCGCAACCAGAAGAATTGACAGAGGAATTGGAACATTTTGAGAATAAACCAAAGCCAAATTTAGAAGAAACTGAGGCAATAAATTTGGGGGATGCAGAAAATGTGAGAGAAACAAGAATCAGCGTCCATCTGAACGCCCCACAAAGGAAAGAACTGACGGATCTTTTGAGGCAATATATCGACGTATTTGCTTGGTCTTATGACGAGATGCCAGGATTGAGCACGGATATTGTTTCGCATAGATTGCCTATCGATCCATCTTACCCTCGGTGAAACAAAAACCAAGGAAAATCAAGCCTGATTTGAGTTTAAGGGTCAAGGAAGAGGTGTCCAAGCAATTCGACGCAAAGGTCATTCGGGTCACAAGATACCCGACTTGGTTGGCCAACATTGTACCAAGCAAAGAAAGATGGAAAGATACGAGTGTGCGTGGATTATCGGGATCTCAACAAGGCCACCAAGGATGACTTCCCTCTTCCAAATATTCACATACTCATTGACAAGCGTGCAAAGCATGAGTTACAATCATTTGTTGATTGCTTTGCCGGTTACCACCAAATCTTGATGGATGAGGAAGATGCAGAGAAGACGGCATTCACTACACCTTGGGGGTATCTGTTATCGAGTAATGCCGTTCGGACTCAAGAATGCAGTGCCACCTACATGAGGGCCATGACTACCATTTTTCATGATATGATCCACAAAGAAATAGAGGTCTACGTAGATGACGTTATTATCAAGTCGCGAAGGACTTGAGATCACTTAATGATTTAGAGAAGTTTTTGACCGACCGAGGCGGTATAACCTGAAGTTAAATCCCGCAAAGTGCGCATTTGGTGTCCTATTTGGGAAGGCTGTTGGGTTTCATTGTAAGTAGAAGGGGTATTGAATTGGACCCCTCGAAGGTAAAAGCTATTCAAGACTTGCCTCCTCCAAAAAGTCGAAAGGGCGTAATGAGTTTCCTTGGTCGCCTCAACTACATCAAGAGTTCATAGCACAATCAGCGGTGATATGTGAGCCAATATTCAAGCTCTTGAAGAAAGACGGCGCTACCAAGTGGACATCGGATTGCCGCAAGCTTTCGATAGAATCAAAGAATACTTGTCTAACCCACTGTTTGGTGCCTCCGAACCGGAAGGCCGTTCTTTGTTATATCTGTCTGTGTTAGAAAATGCATTTGGGTGCGTGCTCGGACAACATGACGAAACAGAAAGAAGGAAGCAGGCCATATACTACTTAAGCAAGAAGTTCACACCGTATGAAGCTCGGTATACTTTCTTTGGAACGCACTTGTTGTGCCTTAACGTGGATTGCACAAAAGTTTAGACATTATCTGTCTGCATATACCACTTATCTCATCTCAAGGATGGACCCGCTCAAATACATCTTTGAAGCCCATGCCCACCGGAAAGCTAGCAAAGTGGCAAATCTTGCTAAGTGAGTTCGATATCATATATGTCACCCAAAAGGCTATCAAAGGACAAGCACTAGCCGACCATCTTGCTGAAAATCCTGTGGATGAAGAATACATGCCTCTCCGGACTTATTTTCCGGACGAGGAGGTACTGTTTGTTGGAGAAGACATCTCAGAAGAGGACCTGGGTTGGAGAATATTCTTGTGAGCTGCAAACTTCAAAGGGGTTGGTATTGGAGCAGTTTTGATTTCAGAATCAGGTCAACACTACCCAATTTCGGCAAAACTCCGATTTCCATGCACCAACAATATGGCGGAATATGAAGCTTGTGTACTCGGACTTAGAATGGCCGTTGATATGAACATTCAAGAACTGCTGGTTATAGGTGATTCAGACTTATTGATTCATCAGGTACAAGGCGAATGGGCGACCAAGAACGGGAAGATACTTCCTTACCTGCATTGCGTGAAGGAATTATGCAAAAAATTCAGCAAGATAGAATTCAAGCATATCCCACGAACTCAAAACGAGTTCACGATGCTCTGGCAACACTGTCCTCCATGATTCAACATCCAGATAAGAACTACATTGATCCCATCAAGGTGAGCTTATCGGATCAGCCGGCATATTGTTTCAACATAGATGGAGAATTGGATGGAAAGCCTTGGTACCACGACATTAAGAGATATCTCAATATAGGTGAATATCCAGAAGGCATAACCAGTATACAAAAAAGGACACTTAGGAGGTTAGCAAACCATTTCTTCCTAAACGGAGAAATCCTTTATCGGAGGACTCGGATCTCGGTTTGTTAAGATGTGTTGATGCTCGAGAGGCAAGCGGTTTAGTTGAAGAGATACACGGAGGCACGTGCGGGCCTCATATGAATGGCTTCACTTTGGCAAAGAAGATTCTAAGAGCGGATACTTTTGGATGACCATGGAAGCAGATTGCATCCACTTCGTGCAAAGATGCCATCGATGTCGATTCATGGTGATCTAATCAAGGTACCCCTAACGAACTCAATGTGACGAGCTCTCACGACCATTCGCGACTTGGGGCATGGATGTCATTGGCCCTATTGAACCTGCCGCATCAAATGGACACAGATTTATTCTAGTGGCAATTGACTATTTCACAAAGTGGGTAGAAGCATCGTCCCACAAGTCAAGAATAAAGAAAGTGGTAGTTGATTTTGTCCGCAATAACATCATTTGTCGATTTGGAATCCCCGAGTCGATTATAACAGACAATGGGGCTAATCTCAACGATGTCGATGAATGAGATATGCGAGAAGTTTAAGATCACTCACCGCAATTCCACTCGCACCGACCTCGGATGAACGGAGGCGGTCGAAGCGACCAACAAAAACATCAAAAGAATACTACGAAAGATGATTGATAATTACAAGCACCGCATGAGCATCTGCCTTTTGCACTTTTGGGATATCGCACTACGCCAGGACTTCTGCGGGCAACGCCCGTATCTATTGGTCTATGGAGCAAGCGTGTTACCAGCAGAAGTGGAAATACCATCTTTAAGAATTATCCAAGAAGCCGGTGAGCGAAGCGAAATGGATACGTAATCGCACGAACAATTGATCTTTGATTGATGAAAAGCGATTGAACGCGATGCCACGAACAACTTTATCAAAACAGAATGGCCAAAGCTTTCAACAGGAAAGTAAAACCAAGGACTTTCGAACCGGGCAATTGGTGCTAAAGCGAATATTCCCGCACCAAAATGAAGCTAAAGGAAAATTCGCACCTAGCTGGCAAGGGCCTTATATGGTTCACCGGGTGTTGACTGGAGGAGCGTGAATCCTAGCTGAAATGGACGGTGAAGTAGGGCCAAAAGCTATCAACGCGGATGGAGTGAAAAGATACTACATTTAGGATTTTTCTGTGTAATGCATTTCTTGTGTTGTAAAAATTGCGCTCCCAGGCGGGATACGCAAAGAACCCATGTCGGGTTCCGTTTCCGAGATGGCCAATTTCCCCAGAAACACATTTCTTTGTAACATGAACTACGTTATGACCTGATTCCCTCGGCGGGATACGTAGGCGGCCACATCGGCTTCGGTCCCATTTTAGAAAATCCTTACAATCCCCTTTTGCTTGTAATGAACTACGTCATGACCTGATTCCCTCCTGGGGATACGTAGGCGGCCTAAATCGGCTTCGGTCCCACCATTAGGAAATATTTTCTCCTTCATCTCACAAAAGACAAAATGCACCCATCTGATCACCCTGATAGGGCAGGCAAGAAATCTACACAAGTCCGTTCAAAAGATCGTCATTCTCATATATCAGACACTGGGGCATTTTTAAGGGATCACTGCCAGAGGACGCCGATAAACATGGAAAACCATCGGCAAACTAAGTCTTCAGCCAGGAGAATTTTGGATAAGACGTTTGCTTTGTTTCACCGCATGTCACTGCTCGACAGACATTTATATATATATATATATATATATGCAGTATTTCTTATAAGCAAATTATTTTTCAACAAACATTTTTCATCAAAATTCGATAGAATTTTCATGTTTCTATTTCTTAAGATGCATTTCTATAAATTGTTTTCGAATGTTTTCATTAACGGCTGGCCAAGACTGGGAAGCGAGAGAGGGCTACGGTCAGGGTTAGCAGGACATGCAAATACCAAGACCAAGCTACAAAGTCAACGCGAATCAACTCCCTCCCAAAACTCATAAATTTATTTGAGTACAGGTTCTTGGTCGAAACAGCAGGAAGCCGCAACATTTATGAGCAGATTCGCAAGGGCCTCCGCATCGCAACTCACTACAAGAATCACTTTCTGTTTGGAGATTGTACAAAGACGTCATGCTAAACTACATGTTCCCAACCGTGTTGTGTCCACGGAAAGAACGGTATTTCGACTTACTGTGGTCGCATTCTCATCTACTCAACTTTTGCATCGCTTATGTCCCCACATTAACTATCATGGCATGGCAATAAGGCCCCACTTTACACTACTTTTAAATCAGCGCCCACCTTCTAATGCGGGTATGTTTTAAATCAGCGCCCACCTTCTAACGCGGGTATGTTTTAAATCAGCGCCCACCTTCTAATGCGGTATGTTTTAAATCAGCGCCCACCTTCTAATGCGGGTATGTTTTAAATCAGCGCCCACCTTCTAATGCGGGTATGTTTTAAATCAGCGCCACCTTCTAACGCGGGTATTTAAATTTGATCAGCGCCCACCTCCTAACGCGGGTATTTAAATTTCACCAGCGCCCACCTTCTAACGCGGGTATTTAAATTTGATCAGCGCCCACCTTCTAATGCGGGTATGTTTTAAATCAGCGCCCACCTTCTAATGCGGGTATTTAAATTTGATCAGCGCCCACCTCTAACGCGGTATTTAAATTTGATCAGCGCCCACCTTCTAACGCGGGTATTTAAATTTCAGTCAGCGCCCACCTTCTAATGCGGGTATGTTTTAAATCAGCGCCCACCTTCTAATGCGGGTATTTAAATTTGATCAGCGCCCACCTCCCATCGCGGTATTTAAATTTGATCAGCGCCCACCTTCTAACGGGTATTTAAATTTGATCAGCGCCCACCTTCTAACGGGTATTTAAATTTGATCAGCGCCCACCTTCTAACGCGGTATTTAAATTTGATCAGCGCCCACCTTCTAATCTTGGTATGTTTTAAATCAGCGCCCACCTTCTAATGCGGGTATGTTTTAAATCAGCGCCCACCTTCTAACGCGGTATTTAAATTTCATCAGCGCCCACCTCCTAATGCGGGTATTTAAATTTGATCAGGCGCCCACCTTCTAACGCGGGTATTTAAATTTGATCAGCGCCCACACCTTCTCGGGTATTTAAATTTGATCAGCGCCCACCTCCTAACGCGGTATTTAAATTTGATCAGCGCCCACCTCCTAATGCGGGTATTTAAATTTGATCAGCGCCCACCTCCTAATGCGGGTATTTAAATTTCAGTCAGGCGCCCACCTCCTAATGCGGGTATTTAAATTTCAGTCAGGCGCCCACCTCATAATGCGGGTATTTTATTTTAAACCAGGCGCCCACCTCCTAATGCGGGTATTTTATTTTTAATCAGGCGCCCACCTCATAATGCGGGTATTTTATTTTAAACCAGGCGCCCACCTCCTAATGCGGGTATTTTATTTTTAAAAAAACAGGCGCCCACCTCCTAATGCGGGTATTTTATTTTTAAAAAAACAGGCGCCCACCTTCTAATGCGGGTACTTTATTTTTAAAGTGTAAACAGGCGCCCGCCAATGCCATCATCTGCACAACGTTAAGCAACGACATCATTTCAACTTACAAAGTCATATTCTCTCATACATATCTTATGCAACTGTTATACACTAACTTTTATCTTAGCTCTGGTCCACAGGAATTCGAATCGGCGGGAGCTCTCAGCATAACATGGAACTATATCTCACAGCAAACAAAGGCAATTTGGTCAAACGACCTACTTCGAACGTCGATCCGCTCTTTCCCATTAACTTCTCGTGTCTGCGACCAGTGTCATCCTAAGTCGACACTGGGGCATTGTTTCTTGAATGTGCACCATCTTTTTTTTGCAACTTCTATACCCCTCGGGATTCTATTTCTTACCATGCAGTCCCGAGGATCAGGGCAAAATTGGCTACTCAGTCAACTTTCTTTGGCCGAAAACTCTTTCATCGTCTCCGTCCAAAGAGGGGCATCTGTTGACACCCAATTTTGTCCCATCTTTTATGATTTTATTCGTAATTTTTAATATTTTTGACACTTTTAAAATAATTTTAAAATATAGGCATATATGTGTGTATCTTCATATTATTATTATTATTCGCATATTTTATATCATTTGCATTTTTATAAAAAATCATAAGTTATCCGAAATTTTATATTATTTTATTCTCATAAAATTGCATTGCATTTCCCTTTTTATTAAGCATTAAGCATTTTAAATATTATATTTTTATTATTATCACGTCGTTATGTTATTTTAAATAATTCACATCTTTTACAAAATATATATATATATATATATAATATATTTTAATATTAAGCCCTTTTATATTTTTAATCCATAACCCATTTTTATTTTTTCTAACCCATTTTATTTCCTAACCCAATACAATTTCTACCCAACCTAAATTAAAACCCATTTTTTCATCCAAGCCCAAAACTCCCCAATTAAATTCCCTTATACCCAAACCCAAAACAATTAAACCCAACACCACAAGCCCAAACTCCCCAATTAAATCCCCATTTTCGGCCCTAAACCAATTCCCGGACCAGCCCACTCCCTCACCCGACCAGTAACCCACCAGCCCATTTGCCCCTTTTAAACCAAAACACCCCCAAATCAAAAACCAAAAATCAAAACAAAAAACCCCAAACCCTATCTCTCTCTCTCTCAGCGACCGCGACCCCACACCCCCCCTACCGGCCACCCCACCTCGCCGGTCACCTCGCCCGCCACCACCACCAACCCTCCGCCTTCACCGACCCCCTGCATTACGCCGACACCCAAAAATCCGCGACCCATGCCCCTCAAATCCGCGATTTTTTGGCTCTTTATTTTTGAAATTCAAACTCGATTCTTGGGGGGAATCTACCTATAAATACCCATGTTGTTCTTCATTTGGGAGGAGATTTTTCAGAGAGAAAAAAAGGATTTTCGGAAGTTTATTCAATATATACATAGTTATTTTGTTGTGTTCTTGAGTTGAGAGTATTTGGCTTCGTTGTTGTTCCAAGAATCAAGTCCGAAAAGGTTTGTCATCCCCTTTGATTTCTCTGATTTTTTCACTGATTTCGGGTCGACCGACAGGTCGACCGGTTCGGGTAACATTTTAAATTCTTGCATTTTCATGTTTATGTATGTTGGTTATCTGAATTTGGTGTAAGATTTGTTTCGGATCACCGATTTCGGTCGGGTCATCGACGCCTGGGTCGACCGGTTTAGATTTTTCCAATTTTCCTACATTGTCGTTGTTATCTTTGGTTATCTGAAATTGACGAAATTGTTTGATTAGCGTTGAAACTCCAATTGGTCGGTCATCGACGGGCGGGTCGACCCGGTTTGGGCAACATTTTCAGAATTCTTGCCTTTCATATTCTTGTTATTGGTTATCTGAATTTGGTGTTGAAATTTGATTCCGGGTTGAAACTCCAATTCGGGTCGGGTCACTGACCCGGGGCGGGTCGACCCGGTTTGGGCAACATTTTCAGAATTCTTGCCTTTCATATTCTTGTTATTGGTTATCTGAATTTGGTGTTGAAATCTGATCCGGGTTGAAACACTGATCCGGTCTAACATCGACCGGTCGGTCGACCGGTTGGGTAATATTTTTCGTAATCCTTGCATTTCATATTCTTGTTATTGGTTATCTGAATTTGGTTTGAAATCGATTCAAGTTTGGATCATTGATCCGGTCAGATCTTGACCGGTCAGATCGACCGATTTGGGTAATATTTTGAGAATCCTTGCATTGCATATTCTTGTTATTGGTTATCTGAATTTGGTTTGAAATCGATTCAAGTTTGGATCGTTGATCCGGTCAGATCGACCTGACCGGTCAGATCCTTGACTTGGTCGGGTCGACCGGTTTGGGCAACATTTTCGAATTCTTGCATTTCATATTCTCGTTCTTGGTTATCTGAAATTGGTCGAAATCGATTTCGGGTTTGAATCATCGACCAGTCAGGCGACCGATTTGAATATTTCCAGAATTTCAGAACTCGGGTCGGGTATTTTAAATCACTACTGTCTGTTTCCTTGGCATTATTATTATGTTATTGATTGAATTAATACCGCATTCTCTTTGTTGTTTTATTGATCCAAACCAATATTGCGTCCATCTTCGGGAGACGCTTCTCGGTTTCATATTACTGTTTTTACTGTTTCGAATAAGTACCGCGTCTGTTCGGTATTTGTTTTTCTGTTTGATTTACTCCCGTTTCAGACATCGTTTCTTGCTTTATCATTTCTCGCTTTTAAACTAGACAATCGCATTTTTCCAACATTGCTTTCTATTTCAGTTCTTTGTTTCAAGATTCAAATTACCGTTCTCTTTGCTTTCTTGTTTTAAAACTAGACACCGCGTCATTTTCGAAACTGTTTTTACGCCTCTTTTTTTCCGCCATCGCTATCAAGCATCGCTTTTTTTACGCATCGCCATCATTCTTGTTTCATTTTTTCTGATTTGAACACGATACTACACTGGCCGATGAAAAATATCCGTCGATTTTGAGGCCTACGGTTGCAAAGACGGAAAATATAACTTCGGGCAAGGATGAAGACTTAAACCTTTTATCCGAGGTCAACATGTTTAGTAGGCGAGGGGACCAAAATAACCAACAAGTTAGATATTCGCAGCCACCACGTGATTATAGTGATCTTTTTATTCCACCGAGAGACCAACACGTTTAGTAGGCGAGGCAATCAAAAATAAACTATATTAGTCATATGTTTGCGACCACGACGTGATTGGAATGTTCTTTTCAAAATTTAAGTTCGAGCCCTCCGCGATCAAAACATTCACTGTTTTGAATACGGATATGAAGTTATTTGTGTTTAAATGTTTCTAACCGTTTGTTCTTAACAGCTTGCAGGGATTAAAGTAAATAACGACAAATATTCCTCGGAGTTTATTTATTTCTTTCTTTAATTCAGCTTTTATTTCGCTTTGTATTGTAATATTATTTATCGCACTTATGTAATTATTGAAATGCTTAGAATAGGCAAACTTAGGATTTATTCATAGGTTAGTTTAAGATTTGAAACCCGTCGCTAGCTTATTTATTTGTAGGCTCGCAAACTTAGAAATCCTTCGCTAGTTTATTTATTTTAGGCTCGTCACGCTTATTCAAAATTTTAAAACAACTCTTGTCATCTTTATTTGCTTCAATTAAATTGTACAAAATAAGCTTATCTTTTTATTATTATTTTTGCAACTTGTTGATTTTTGAAAGATTCGCTTCTTTGGCATTATAAAGAATTTATTGTCACAAATGCATGTTTTTCTAAAAAACTTTACATGTATCTTTCTTTTATGTCATCTGAATACGTATTTGTATAAAATGCATCATATTTACTTATATAAAATGCATCATATTTGCAAAACATCTTTTTATTTATTATACTTGTAAAACATGTATTTTTCTAGCAATAATTAATCTGAGTTTTACCGGATAACCGCAAGTTAGCGGATCTTAAAGGATGCCTAACCCCTTCCCTTTAGGATAATAAAGAACCCTTACCTAGAATCTCACTAGTTTCGCAGACCTTAAAATTGGAGTTTACACTGCAGCACTTAGTTTAAATATTTAGGTGTCCTAATTCACCGTAAAAATAATTAGGTGGCGACTCCTCAACCCTTTTTACCCAGGAATCACCCCATACGTCCGTGCTCCGCTTTGACCCGAGCAAGGTCGAAAAATAGGGCGCGTACAGACGTCGACACTTAGAGTTTCAGGTTGATGATTGGGTGTTCCTAAATGTGTCACTCATGAAGGGTGTGATGAGGTTTGGCAAGAAAGAGAAGCTTAGCCCAAGGTACATTGGGCCTTACCAGATCATTCATAGGATAGGCAAGGTTGCCTATGAGTTGGATCTACCGCCTGATTTGGAAGCAGTACATCCAGTCTTCCATGTATCTATGCTGCGTAAGTGTATTGGTGATCCTTCCAGAGTCTTCCCAGTAGATGACGTCCAGGTGACAGAGGAGTTGTCCTACAAGGAAAGCCCCGTAGCCATACTTGATCGCCAGGTCAGGAGATTACGGATGAAGGATGTGGCTTCCGTCAAGGTATTGTAGAGGAACCACAATAGGGAGGAAATGACTTGGGAGGCAGAGGATGAGATGAAGAAGAAGTATCCTCATTTGTTCCCTGTGCCTCCAGGTAATTCAATTCAAATCCCCATTTGATTATTGTAATTGGTGAATTGCATATGTGTGATATATTGTGGCCCTGTGTGGTATCTGTTGGTTGGATGAATATAGGCAGATAGACATAGTTATAAAGGAGACTCTGCCAAAAATTTTCTAGCATTAGACTTGTTATGAACATTCGAGGACGAATGTTTCTGAGGAGGGAAGTATGTTATACATCGTAAGATTAAGATGATAATTAAGAACGTCATTAAGGAAGCAAGATTCGAATATTGAATATAAGGAACGCTTACATATGTTAATACAGGAAATTAGTGTATAAACGGATGCTATCCCGGAATAGTTTTTCTTTAGTGCTATACACGTGACGACGAGAATTAATCCTAGTAGTTGAATTTATTCCAATGGAGTTATGGAATAGTATTGTATTATAAAATTATGACATTGAGGATACGAGGCTTATGAAATTCTCGGGAATTAAAAGAAGTGAGTTTGAGATTTACTAATTGAAGAACTTGGGGGCCAAAGTGTAAAAAGGAAAAATTAGATTTGTTTTATAAACTTACACCTACCTCTTCATCTTCTTTCTACACTTAAACAAAAAAACCAAAACTCTCCTCTCATTCTCTCCTCTACACTCAGCCGAAAATCACCCTCCACCCATAACCAAAATTAAGGTTTTTATCTTCTCTTTCTATACTACATTTTTCACCAAAAATTAGAAGAGAAACAACACCAAAAACAGTGGCAAAACAGCCACTGCTTAGCCGAAATCTGTCCAGAAAAATTGAGATTTTTGGGATGAAATTTTGGAAGAAAAACATGTAGGGATGATGGCTTAACATTGTAGAACACTTGCATGTCAATTGGAGTTGAAGAAGTGAACAAAAAGGAGGAGAAAAATTACAAAACAATGGGGAATCTTCGGACAAACAGTGGCAAAAAATTGCGGACTGTTTGGACGAATTTGAGGTATAAAAATTCTTCTTTCTATGATATAATTGGAATGCATATTGTTAGAATTAAGGTAATGAATTTGTGTTAAGGAAGAATTAGAATTTAAGCATTGCATGTGACAATTTTGGGCTAGTTGCCAATTTGGGACAGATTTTGGTGCTGTTGGATTCATTGGTTATTGTTGTTATTATTATCACTAATTGCATGATGAAATTGAAAGGAAACGTGGAGATTTAGTTGAAATTAGTTATATGGAAGTATTAAAATTCGAAATTGGATTATAGGAATTAAGATAAGAGTTATGGAATTATGACATGTTGTGGCCAAGAACTTGCATGAAATTGTTGGACATGTTGTGATGTATATGGACTGTTTTAGGGACTGTTTTGCGATGTTATAATTCTGAAAATTTAGTCACCATTATGCATGTTTAAGTGTGGTAATTGCTAAGGTAAGTCCTAAAGGAATAAGGGTGTGGAAAGGCATAGAAAGGCTTCACATTCTACCCTCGTTGTTGTTGGAACATGGGCTGTTTTGTGGGCTATTTTTAAGGTGGATTAAGAGTCTAAATTTACATGAGAAGTGGGTGTGTAAATTCCCTTTATTGTTGTCTTGGTGGTTCCCTTAATTGGTGCTTGTTTATTGATGTTATTAGCCTCGTTTGGAAGTTGTGGAAACATGTATAAACAGGGGAAGTGCTGCCCGAATTTTATAAAATAAGAAGTCGTTATTCGATATAACGTATGCTAGCGATCATAGAATTGACGAACGTATTACCATTATTATAGGTTGAAGTTCTAAATCGAGACGTACTCTAATATAGAGTTGATTAGTTCGTCTAAGAGGTATGTGAACTATTCCTTCTTTCTTTGGCATGATTTTTATTTAATGAAAGTACGGCGAACGTACTTAATTCTTATATAGTTTAATTCCTAAAGAGGATTGTTATGAGAAGTGCCTATGATTTTTCAGTAAAGAGTTTATTATGATATTATTATAATGATTTTATTGAGAGTCAAATGATAAATTTTACTTGCATATGGTTACTCATGATATCTACTCGTGCTAAGTGTTACTACATCACCTCACCGAGTCTCGGGCCGGGTTACGTTCATGCACAAGCTTGCATTTTTCACCGAGACCCTCAGTAGAGGGTCGGGTTACGTAGGATGGATCCATAGATGAGATATGACTTTACCGAGTCCCATCATGGGCCGGGTTATGATATGATTCCACCGTGTCCCGCATTAGTGGGTCGGGTTACGTTACAGGTATATATATGTATATGGACATGCATTCATGTTTTCTTGACTTGACTCTCATTTTTATATGGCACAACTGACTTTTATGGTTTATGGCACAGTTGGATTTGGATCCTGACTTTTATACTGATCTCCTGTTTCTGTTGGCTACTTATGATCTCTTTTACAGCTTCATGTTTTACATACTCAGTACATTATTTAAATGACCCCTTTCCTCGGGGGGTTGCGTTTCATGCCCGTAGGTACATGTTTTCAATTTGGTGAACCTCAGGCCTAGGTTCCTACTCAGCAGGTTGGAAAACTCCTTTGATCCAGAGCTTTGTCATTTTGGTACCGAACCTCTTTTAGACTTATGTTTGTATTTAGGGGCACGACGGAGCCCTGTCCCATCATATGTCGTTGTTCTTCTTATAGAGGTCTGTAGACAGTGGTGGGTTGTACGTATGTAAGGGTTATGACTCTATTTTGGTCAGTCATGTTATTGTATTCTGTGCTAGGGTGTTCCCATGTATATACGTTACTATCTGGTGGCAGCCTTGTCGTCTTGCTTGTTATGTTATATTGGCTAGTTGTGACTCCTCAGGAGACAGGTACATTCGGGGGTAAAGGCAGCCTTGTCGGCTTGCCTACCCTAGCATATGTTGTTATTGCAGCGTTATGCTGCCGGATTTCAGACTCATTAAGTGTTAGTTGGATTATGTGTGACAGGTTAGTATAATGGCGTCATTAGGGCGGTTAGTCGCGGCCCGTCGGGTCGGGTCGTGAGAAAGAAGCAGTCAAAATGATATCATCCACATACAACAGAATGTAGGCCAAGGACGAGCCACGATGGTAGATGAATAAGGAATTATCTAACCTACTGTGAGTGAACCCAATAGTCAAAACATAGTCAGCAGACCTTGTATACCAGGCCCGTGAAGACTACTTAAGCCCATATATGGACTTCTTCAACATATAGACATGATGAGAACGGTTGGGATCCCTGAATCGCAACGGCTGATGCATATAGACTGTTTCCTTGAGATCACCATATAGGAAAGCATTCTTGACATCCAACTGATTAATAGGCCATGTCTTTGAAAGAGTCAAGCTAAGCACAATGCGAAGGGTAGCCGGTTTGACCACCAGACTGAACGTCTCCCCACAATCTATACCAACCTGCTGAGTCTTACCATCACCCACAAGCCGCGCCTTATGTCGAGCAAATGAACCATCTGAATTCTCCTTATGAGCAAAAATCCACATAGACCTGATAACATTAATACCAGATGGACGGGGCACCAACTCCCACGTCTTATTATCAATAAGAGCATTATATTTATCAGTCATAGTAATTTTCCAATTCGGGTCGGTTAAGGCAGACACAGGATTACTGGGCAATGGAGATTTAGAGACATTAGAATGTAAATTAAAATGTCTTTTAGGTGTAAAAATATCCCACTAACTACGAGTGATCGGTCTATGTCTCGAGGAATAATTGAGTGAATTTTGGGAATTTCTTTGGGCTCGGACGGATCGCCGACAAGCGATGGGACTACCGCCCAAATCGGCAAATGGGCGAGTAGAATCGACCGCCTGAATTGGTGGATCGCCCAATCGCTGGAACCGATCCAAAGGATCGGAAATTATGACGAAACAGTGGGGCCAGCTGGCAGTGGGCCCGCTGCAGGATTTTGGGTGCGGGACATGTCCGAAAAATGTTGAGTAATATACGGGGATATACCATCATCTAAAAAATTATACGAACTAGGCTCGGGAGTATGAACTTTAGTAAATGGAAATTGGGTTTCATAAAAAATACATGGCGATTAATGATGATTTTCTTGGAGGATAAATCAAAGCATTTGTAACCACGATGATTAGACGGATAACCCAAAAACACACACGAAGTAGACCGGGCCTGAAGTTTGTTAATTGTGGTGGATAGGAATAACGGATAACATAAGCACCCAAAAACCCGAAGATGAGAATAAGACGAATTCTTATTATATAAAATTTGGAGGGGGAAGAATATGTCAGACCTTTGGAAGAAATTATGTTAAGGAGATATGTCGCCATTTGAAGAGCATGATGCAAAAAATATGAGGGTACGGAAGCATGGATTAAGAGAGTGCGGACAATGTTATTTATGAAATGAATTTTGCGTTCAGCTTTCCCATTTTGTGAAGATGTATGAGGACACGAAAAATAAAAATTGATCCCATTATTAGCACAGAACTCCCGAAACACCCTATTGTCATACTCTTTTCCATTATCACACTGAATATTTTTTATTTCTCTTTCGAATTGTGTTCTAATGAATGCTCTAAATTTTATGAAGACGGAAAACACTTGAGATTTATTTTCAATTGGAGACGTCCACAAAAATTTAGAATAATCATCCAAAAAAAGAACATAATACCGATGAGCCAACGAACTTAGAACATGAGACGTCCATAGGTCGCTATGAATAATATCAAATGGCATTGAAGTATGATAATTTGAGTCTACAAATGGCAACTTAACAATTTTTCCTAACGAACTAGATTGACAAAGTGGAGTACGACTCGTACCCTTACAAGAAATAAAATTATTTTTATCTAAAACAGATAAAATAGAGGATCCCGGATGACCAAGGAGAGCATGCCACAAGGAAGGAGACATGGCTGCAAAGGCTGATGGTAAGGCTTGACTCGATGGACTGAAACCAGGTGTGATAGGATAAAGATCTCCCCTACTATCACACCTCATGAGAGGACTCCCCGTCTTGAAATCCTTCACAGAGAAATCAAAAGGATCAAATTCAACAGAAATGGAATTGTCCGTGGTGAATTTTCGGACAGACACTAAGTTTTTAATCAATTTGGGGGCATGTAAAGTATTTTTCAAGATAAAGGGAGGATTGGGGGAGATAGAGTTTTATGACCGTAACTCTGAATTGGAATAGAGCTACCATTACCGACAATTATACCGCGAGGGTTGCTCAAATTGGAATAAGATGAGAGAGTACCTGAATCGGATGTTATGTGGGTAGTGGCATCGGTGTCCATATACCAATTCGAGTCCGATTGAGTAAAACCCAGTGTGTGCATCGCGGCCTCGATATCTGTCTGAGTGGGGCCTGCTGCGTGGTGAGCTTGCGGAGGCCGGGGCCCAAGAATTCCAGAACTGGGCTGTCCTGGGCCGTAACTACTGGAATTACTGGGCCAGTGGGCAGTGGGCCGTAACTGCTGAATGTTGGGCCAGAAATTAGACTATCCAGCCCACCGGCTGTTGGAAAATAGGGGATGCTGGCCCACGGCCCATTGCCCCACTGCCATGGGCCCCACTGCTAGGACCAGTAGGGAGGAGGCCCACTGTTGACTGGACGGGGCCCACTGCCGAACTGCTGACCACCGGAACCGCCGCGTTTGCCCTCGCAATTTTGGTTATTATTCTTACGATTATTTTTGCCGCCACCATGAGTACGGTTTTGGCTCGAATTATCAACAAAACCTGAAGAATTTGTGGATGACGTCATTAGGACGATGGGGCTTGCTCCGGTAGCCGTCTATTTAGCCAAACCGGCTTCTTCCAAAGTAAGCATGGAGCGGAATTGATAAAAAGCGGGAAGTGGGTTGCTTTGACGAAGGAGAGTCCCAACGCCATTATAGGCCTCAGAAAGACCGACAGCCAGTTGTAGAACCAGACAATTATTTGTTGTTGGTCCGCCAACGTTACGGAGTTGGTCCGCCAACTCCTTGAGTTTCTTGCAATATGTAGACACGTTTGGAAATTCTTCCATGCGAACTAGAGAGAATTCCTGCTCGAGTGTGACAACACGTGAATGTTGGTTATCTTGGAATATGTCACGCAATCTATTCCAGGTAGCCATAGCCGTGGTATCCGGCTCAATAATCGTCTGTAAGAGGTCAATCGAAATAGTGGAATAAATCCACTGGAGAACGGTATATCAAGAGTAATCTATAACTGAGGATCCTCTGCGGGAATAGGTGCAACAGGAGGAATTATGTGATGGATAACTTGATGGGAGATAGCGTGAATTTTAAACAATTCGGCCCACGTCGCATATTGGACGTTTTCCATCTCAAGCACAATAGGGATGTTGTTCTTGATGTTAGAAACCATGAGAGCAGGGTGATAGTTGTTCTTAGACATATTGAAAGAACAAAGGAGGAGGGGAAATTTGGGAATAGTAAGAGAGATTTTGAGAGCGGAAGAATAATTTTGGTAAAGAAACCCGGGGGGGGGGGGGTTTGACCGATAGGGACACAAAATTTGGGAGAGAAAAATTTTGTTAGACCTAGTCTCTTGATACCATGAAAGAAATAATCCCCTTGATTATTTTCATTAATTGAAAGGTATATATACAAGTTACATATTTCCATAATAGGAATAGAATCCTATTCATATTCTATTCCTAAAACCTTATTCTACCGTAATTCTAACTATACAATTATGGTAAGTATATAAGACTAATTAAGGTAACAATATTACAACAA
The DNA here is from genome assembly GCA_029783415.1 of Anisodus acutangulus. Lineage (NCBI taxonomy): Eukaryota > Viridiplantae > Streptophyta > Magnoliopsida > Solanales > Solanaceae > Anisodus > Anisodus acutangulus. Next base: position 32,445,545 of record CM056492.1, on the reverse strand, counting down.
TATATACCATATATACACTAATGTAAAACCCCAACCCGAGATGGGCTTTCTTTGTAGAGATGAAATTTGCTTTCTTTGTGATTACCCGTGATATACACTTATGTATATTAAGTGTATATCACGGGTATATATACCTTGTTTAACAAATATTAGTATTAAGTGTTGAATCTTGGAGATTAGTAAAAAAATTATTATTATTTAATATAATATTTAGTTTAAATTAAATAATTTATCCCCTAATAAATTGTGAATTCTTGGATAAAGATTAAATAATAATCGAAGTCTACTTTAATTGTAATTAAATAAATTTGAGTTTGTACATAAATAGAGTACAATAAAGTAACTTAAATAGTACTTTATATACTATGCAATTTAGAAATATCTCAATATCTTTTTGTGTTGTTTAGGTAGATGGAACATCTTAGTTGGATGTATATCCTCAATGGCGGGAGATGAGGGAGGAATTTGTCTAAGTTGTCGCTGAATTTGTTAACCATGCAATGACATTTAACAAAAGACTTGATTAAGTATCCTTTTGTAAGATGCAATCACTAGAGGATGTTAAGCTTCATCTCTATCAAAAGAGGTTCAGAGAAAATTATTATGTGTGGACTAGTCACGATAGTAATTCTGATAGATTTCAAAACATTATCGCTGGTGAAAGTAATAGGTTGGTGGAACATAATGTCCAAGATTCTATATTACACAACATAGTTCAGGATGCTTTTGGGATGAATTCTCATTTAGAATCTAGAAAAAATATTGAACAAGCTCCCAATGAAGAAGCAAGACATTTTTATGAACAATTACATGCAGTCGTCATTTATGTGAAGGAAGTCACACACTCAATTTTCTGTTGCGATTTGATTATTAATTATCAAATCCTATTGGAATATAGCTCAAGGATTAATGGACTCTATGATTGACCTTATTCATGAATTAGTTGACCTGAATCTAGAGGTCCCTGATGATTACTATAAGTCAAAGAATTTATCTTTAAGTTAGGACTCTCGTGGATGAGAATTGATCATTGTGAAAAATAAATTCATATTATACTATAAGGATGATACCGATATGGAAATCTTTTAAGTTTTGTGAAAGAGCTCATTATAAGCGAAATTCCAGCGGGATGAAAGTTATTGTTAAGGAAATGTATTATTTACCTCTTATATCAACGTTAAAGAGGTTGTATGCATCAATGAGCTATATTCCCCCATATGAGATGGCACTTTGAAAAAGGTCACCTGGTATTATGCGTCATCCATTCGATGGAGATACTTGGAAATATTTTGATAGTTTCTATCCAGATTTTGTAGGTGAACCAGGGAACATTAGGTAGGGTTTATGTGCAGATGGACTCACTCCATTTTTTATTTTTGTTGCACCATATTCATGTTGTCCTATCTTTATTACACCAAATAATCTTTTACCTGAGATGTGTATGACTAGTACATATATATTCTTTAATTGCATTGTTCCTGACTCGCATAATCTAAAAATCTTGATTGAAGTATACTTGCAACGTTTGATTGATAAGTTGAAACAATTGTGGCTTAAAGGAGCTAAAACATATGACATTTCGTCTTTAAGAAAAAAATCAATTTGCATGTTATCTTAATGTGGACTAAATGATTTTTCTGCGTACGGGTATTGTCTGAATGGATGACTGCTGAAAGTTTAGCTTGTCCTTACGGCATGAAAAATACTAAATCATTCATGGTTTAATTTTCACCATCAATTCTTGCCAATGAATCATGAGTTTAGAATTATGAGAAATGCTTTCAGAAAGAATAAAATTCAATAAGAATGTCCACCTCTAATACTGTCGGGAGAGGAAAGTTGGGAAAGGGTTCGGGACTTTCCAAAGGTTACATAAGAAAAATTATACAAATTCGATTGATATGGTATTGCATATAATTTGACTAATATTTTAATGATATATCATTAGACGATGAGATATATTTTGCAACTCAACCAGACTTTAATTTAGAAGATAATCTAGATGACACACCCACTAATCTAGATGACACACCCACTAGTGCACCTCAAACTGAAATTGGAACGTCTCCTATTCCCCCTAGAATGAGACGAGGCCCCACACAACGAAAATTAAAATCTGCTGCATGAGATTTTTTTTGATAGGGACCAAGAGAATCAATTAGTTAGATGCCAAATTTGTAAAAATATTTATAAATTTAAAATGGGAAAAGGTTAGGGTGGGACGGGAGGTTTATTGAGACATGTACAAAGTTTTCACAAAGCTAGGTGGGATGAATATGAGGCTACAAAGTCGGGTGCACCAATGCTCTCTTAGTCGGGACAAGGGTCACATAGTGTCCCGGACCAAGTACATGATCATATTAACCCGATAAAGGGGGGAACTGTAGGCCCTAAATACGATAAACATAGAGATAGGGAAGCAATAGCAAAATAAGTTGCGGTGGAGGGTTTGCCTTTTTCATTTCCTTCCTCTCCTGGTTTTATTCATTATATTACAGATATGTATAATTATGATTTTAACGGTTTTTCTAGATCAATTGTTTGGAGAGACGTTTTTAAATTTGCACATGAATATCAACAATATTTACGTTATTCATTATATCTTTTTCCTGGCAAAGTATCTATCATGTCTGATACAACGACCATGACTATTTAATTGTTACATGTCATTGGATAGATTATAAATGGTCTATGCAAAAACATATTTTAGCATATAGATATACTGATGATAGGCACACCGGAAATTTAATTGCTGAAAATATTCATCAAGTTTGTGATTATTATGGTATAACTGACAAAATAATGACTATTACGTTAGATAATGCTTCTTCTAATAATTATGCTATTAGACTTTTAAAAGATCTTTTAACTCCATCTTTTCCTAATCATTCTCATATAAAATGTGCGTGTCATATTTCTAATTTAGTTGTAAAGGATGGTCTATCACTTTTTGAATACATTCTTAATAAAATACAATTTGCTATAAACTTTATTTTTAGAAGTAATAGAATACAAAGAAAAAAAGAATATAAAAAAAGTTGTCACGAATGTGCACTACCTTATAGAAAAATTCCCGAAGAAGTAGCGACTATGTGAAATTCTTTATACGAACAACTACTTGTTGCTTATGATTATAGAAGACCTGTAACTTTATTTTTAACGCCTATAATCGAAATCCAACTGATATGGTTGTAGATAACGATTGAGAAAAAAGTTCAGAACTTATTGTATTTTTAGAGAAATTTTTTCAAGCCACTAAAGAATTTTCTCGTATATATTATCCTACTATTTCGACTATGTTATTTTATATAGCTCTAATATTTTGTTACTTAGTGAATATATACAGGTATGTTAAGGCAAATTATTTCTTTCTTTTGGTATGTTCCATGTAACGAAATGCAAACGTAATATTGTTCCATAAATTATTATGCTCTTAGTAGTTAAGGATATTCCGATTATTTGTTCTTATGTTATAAAGCATGTTTAAATATGTTCCTAAATCTTTATTGAGGTATATGAGAAAGATGTTAATATTTCCAATGTTAGCCGAAGTTACAAGGATATTATGTCATCCGATAAGTTCAGAATATTTTATTGTTATTCATGCATTTGCATTACATTCATGTATTACCCTGGACCCACATGTGTTATATACACTACTATATGGTACGCATTATATATATGTAGGGGATGGGAAAAGGGAATGGCGTTATATACGCAACACCACCTGCAGTTGGTACAGATATCACGAAAAAAGAAGATGGCCACAGAGGCCAATATTATATGATGCCCACAGAGGCCGATATGATATGATGCCCACAAAGGCTGTTATGAGAAGGAAGATGCCCGATGAGGCCAATTTATATATGTATACCGCATTTGCATTGTGCATGACATTTAGGCATATTATGGCCGTCAAAGGCATTCATTACTGTCAGTTGTTACTACCGGTTATTTCGTAAATTTGTTACTATCAATTTACGTCATTTGTTACTATCATTTGTTTACATCATTTGTTTCTATCGACTAATTAATCATGTTTTACGTGTCAGTTTATATTTATATCTCTACTATGCTATTCTTCATGCCTGACATACTCAGTATATCAGTCGTACTGACGTCCCTTTTGTCGGGGGACGCTGCGTTTCATGCCCGCAAGCTCAGGTAAACAGGGGGACAGTTCGCACTAGTAGGTTGCTGGTTCAGCTGATATTGGAGCACTCTACTTATTTCAGAGTTGCATTATGGTCGTGGTAAGGTGTTTTGCATGTGCATATGGGTATGGCGGGGCCCTGTCCCGACCTTGTGATGTCATGTACTCTTTTTAGGCTTGTAGACAGTTGTCCTGTGTATAGTAGTCGTGTATGGCCATGCCGGCCTTGATGTGTGTGTCGATAGAATATTCAATAACGGTCCTTGTGGCCATGATTGTTTATAGTTAGTTGGTAAATATGAGAAGAGTGGTGCTCGGCAGGTAGGGTCGGGTGCCCGTCATGGCCCTTCGGTTTAGGTTGTGACAAACTTGGTGTTAGAGCAGGTCTATCCTAGGGAGTCTGCAAGCCGTGTCTAGTAGAATCTTGTTTATGGGTGTGTTGCGCGCCACACTTATAAACAGGAGGTTGCAAGGCATTTAGGGATGTTTTCCATTCTTTCGTATCATAGATCGTGCAGTAGAGCTGAGTCTTAAGAATTCGAGTTTAACCCCTGCCTGATACTGTTTCAGTAATGCCGGTTACCAAAAAGACTTTGGTTAGTTCATATTCGTAGCCAGTAAATGAGTGACTTCTACCAGACGATTGATACGCCAGAAGGGCAGTATTATGTTAAAAATGAGATTGTAAGGAATTGTCTCACTCATATACAGAAGAGATAATGCAATCCTGTAAAGCAAAATGCTTGTTTTGGGATACAGAAAAAAGGGAGAGTAAAGTAATTGAGGTACTAAGCACCTGAACGCAGAAGATTGTAAGGATTCTCTCTATAGAACTTATCGTGTTTATGATTACAGCAATGCCTTCCTCCAATATGGCTATGATTAGCAGGGAGATTGAGGTTGGATTGAATGTAAATGCGAGTAGTATGCTCTCTATTAAGACCGATCCGTTAGAGGATATAAGTAAGTAATTTTCCTAAGTATCGACGAATTTAATAGTACTAGAGGAGTTGAAGGAAGATCTCGTATAATCAGCCCTACCACCGGCTCTGTCTAATAAGGATGTTAGGAGAGCGGTGCAAGTATTGAATGAATTGGTTGCCTCTCAGGCATGACATCATCCTAGAGCATCTGATAGAGATAGACCCTTGAGGGGTCAGGGAGCTCATAACCCAGGGAGTTTATTAGTTAGGGATCGACGATATTTAAAGGGTCAAAGATGCCAATATCTCAGGGTCAAAGTTGTAAAGGTTGAGTGGGATCGCCCTGACCGTCTTGTAGTCAGTATGGTCGAGCGCATGTCGGATTGTGCCGCAAAGGTACATGGGGTTGGTTTAGTGTGGAAGCCATGGCCACAACGTTCCGAAGTGTCCTACGTTAATGCCTAAAGGTAAGGATAAGATGATTATAAGTTGTACAGATGAAAGAGCAGAAGACATCATTGGAAGGTTTAGTAGGTTATGAAAAGCTACACGTTTTACAGTGACTTTTGTTGATTAGAGTGAGGGAATATGTTATGTACATGCGATCTAAATTGTAATAACTTACCTAGAATAGATTGGGAATTGTCCCGGGGTATCATTAACAAGAACAGATTGCCATAATTGAATCGTCTGAAGAGTGACCATCAGTATATTTAAGAAGATCACGTAAAGTGACGTAACCAGAATGGTGAGCCCAAGTCATAAATAAGGATCGAGTTATCCACGGTAGTGGAAGGGGACATAAGCCTCTCATCCTCGCGTAAAAGATGATACCGCATATTATTGAGAATTACATGTATCAATGTTAGTAAGCTAAGATATGCTATAGGTATTGGACTGGTAAGGTTTTCGGCTTCATTGTGTAGCATGCTACAATTCTAAATAACCTCTGGATAACAATAGCTTGTTAGGGGAAATTGAGGATGAGAACTATGGAACAATCGAAGAATGGTTGTAAGAAATATGAAATAAGTATGAATGGAATGAGATGATCAAGTATTAAGATAGAAATTTTTTTCGTTTAATGACGAGTAGAAGAAAGGATTACGACAAGAAGGATAAAGGTTAATGAGATTATAGTTATGCATGTTTCACAAAGGTATGATTACTCCAGAACAGCATAAGGATCAATGGTAGTAGAGGGACCGTTAGAACTCTTTGGCCAAAGGTGATGAACCTCTGATGTTCAGGAAGATAATATGAGGAATACTTTGAGATAAGAGACCCCCCCAAGGTAACTTGAAATGGAAATATAAAGGTAAGACGAAAGAGCACTAAGTCGATAGAAGATCTAATAATGATGAGACAAGAAAGTTTGACAAATCATGAGATCATATAACACTATAAATTGGATCTAAATATACGAAGCATCGGTTCCACGACCTATGCAGTCATACATCTCAGAAAGTATGTAAACGGGTGTAACAGTGAGTAAATTTCAAGATTAGTGCCTAAACATGTGAAAAGTGGCCAATGACGTCTATGGATACAAGGTAGACATTAAAGATATATGTCAAAAGATAATGACATTATAATGAAGATAAAATGTCAGGTAAATACAGATGTCTATGAGATAGATAAAGTAATGGGTTTACAGCTTAATGAAATTAAGGGAATCTTTTCTAAAGCGCCATAGACGGAAAGTCATAGCCATGAGTCAAGTGAAGGAATTCGAATCTAAGTATACTAACCAGGTTTGGATATAGTAGGTCAATGTCATGTAATGCAATTCTTTAGAATCTTCTACGTAATGAATAAGGGAATAAGTTAATAATTCACCTTTTAAGGAAGTTAATAACTCACCTTTTAAGGAGTAGTAACGCTAAGAAGTTGAATTAGGAGCAATGTTTGAGATTGCGTACGTGTACCAGGATATGTTAGAATTAAGAAGAGTACGACAAGTAAAAAAATGAGTTAACAAGTGTCAAAAGAAGTAAAGAAATGAAGTTGTTTATAGTTATGAGTAGTGGGAAGGTACAACAAAAAAAAAGAGATACCTTTCAATCCATGAATGAGAGTTAACTACGATGATACGCGCACTTCAAATTCGATAAAATTGTCCATAAAGTGTTTACGATTGAGATACTACAAATGTAAGAGTTTTTAGCACACCAGTTAGTGAACAAAGCTAAGTTGACAATAGAATCATTCATCTACAAGTGGCTTGACTAATGTGAGGGCGAAGGGGAAATTGACCTAAGGGAATTCATTAGTTAGTTAAGTGGGATTCCAATTGGAGGATGCAGATAGTGAAATCCCTATGACTTAAAATACAGTAGGGTCATCCCTCATACTGGAAGAAAAGGGAACATCATGATGAAGATTCCATTTTTACAGAAGATTGGGAAACATATCTAACAAAAGAGAATCACAACCTTCGAGCATAATGGGAGAGGGACCCCAGGTGGAAGGTCTATTGGTATATTCCCAACATAGCAGGAGCACAAGACAAGGTTATGACGGAGGTCCATTGCTCATAATATTCCGTTCACCCTGGATTCACTAAGATGTATCATGATCTCAAAGGTATGCATGGGTGGAACGACATGAAGAGAAACATTGCGGAGTTTGTAGCTCGGGGTTCTAATTGTCAGCAAGTACAAGTAGAGCATCAAAATCCCGGTGGCGTGACTCAGAACATTAAGGTCCCGATACAGAAATGGGAAATAATTAATATGGATTTCATTACGGGTTTACCTCGCTCTTATCATAAGTTGATTCTATTTGGATGGTTGTTGATAGACTGACCAAAACAACTCAATTCATTGCAGTTAAAACTACCTACATGGCTGAGGACTATGCAAAGTTGTACGCCTTCATGGTACGCCTATTTATGTTATATCTGACCGAGGTATGCAGTTCATAGTTAGTTTTTGGAGATCATTTTAGAAAAAGGGTTTGGACACTCAAGTTAATCTTAGCACAACTCTCTACCCTCAGATAGACGGGAAGGCCAAGTGTACAATTCAAACGCTCGAAGACATGCTACTAGCTGGCATATTGGACTTCAAGAGAAGTTAGGATGACCATCTATCCCTTATTGAATTTTCGTACAATAACAGTTATCATGCTAGTATCAAAATGGCTCCATGCGAGGCTTTGTATTGACAAAAATGTAAATCTCCTATCGGATGGTTCGAAGTAGGCGAATCAGAATTATTTTGGGCCGGACCTACTACACCAGGCCATAGAGAATATGAAGTTTATCTAAGAACGACTGTTAATCGCTCAGAGTCGTCAGAAGTCGTATTTAGATGTGCGGCGACAAGATTTAGAATTCCAAATAAATGATTGGTCTTTTTGAAGATTTTGCCTGTAATGAGGTTTGAAAAAAAGGGAAAGCTTAGTCCAGGGTACATTAGGCTATATTGCATAATTCGACGAATAAGCCAAGTGGCTTCCGAATTGAACTTGTCTTCGAAGTTAGAGTTTGTTCATTCGGTTTTTCATGTTTCTATTTTAAGAGTAGGTGTGATCTATCATATGAAGAGGTTCATATTGCTATCTTAGATCAACAAGTCCGCAAGTTGAGGACTAAGGAAGAAGCCTCCGTGAAAATTCGTAACAATATAGAAGAAGTAACATAGGAGGCGGAAGAGAGGATGAAAAAAATATCCATACCTATTTTAGACCAACGCCGAGGTTCTGAGAGATTTATAAGGTGGATTCCATTTCTTAATGCTTAAGGACCATGAGAGGTCTGATGTAATGATGTATGTTATATTATATGCCCCGTGAAGCGGCAGTTGTATTTTCTGGCTACGTAATGAGGATTAGATATGTCACCCCAACATTTGAGGACGAATGTTTATAAGGGGGAGAGGATGTAACACCCTGTACATTCGGGCGGTGGTTTGAACATCTAGACGTATGCAAATAAAAAGCCTAGTATATAAAAGGATGTAATCCCGAATTAATTTAGGACTTACCAAGTGGGACAACAATGAACGGCTAATTGACAACAAGGATCGGCTAATTAACAACAATGATCAGCTAAGTTATAGAGTAGAGTGGCGGACAAGATTAAGTGGGAATATTTACGTGTAGCATTTAAATGGTGAGTCACTATGTTGGTTACATGTGATTTCATAAAGGATACACTTTAGCAAATTAATGTTGCTATTTAATTACGGGCAACATTCCACGTTTTAGCACATAAGATTAAGATAAAATTTTAAGTGGTGACTAATTAGTTAGGTGTGTAATTGATTAAGTAGGAGATTAACGTGAATATCTAATTAATTGGGATTATGGATTAATATGGTCATTTCCACGTGGCATCATGGGAGCAAGCTCTAAGTGACTAAACATTTATATGTAAGTGGTGTCAACTTTTGGGGGTTGGTGTGATTATTATTAGGAAAACAAGTGGGCCCCACAACCCATTAGAAAAGAGTCATGAAGGTCTATTTGGTTAGAAGAAGTAATGAAATGAAAGAGACCAAAAATTATGCGGCAGATAAAGGCAAGAATTGCCAAGGACGAAACAGTAAGTAAAATGAAAGAGATCATTTTGGAATTGGAGAATTTTCTCAAAGATATAAATGTTGCAGCAACCTTACTTGATGAATTAATCCCAAGAATATTAAGGAGATTCCAAGATTAACAAGTAAAGAAGGTCAAGTTCATTGACGATGGTAGAGTCGACACAGGTATGTTAAGGAAAATTATTTATTTCTTTTGGCATGTTCCATGTAACGAAATGCAAACGTAATATTGTTCCATAAATTATTCTGCTCTTAGTAGTTAAGGATGTTCCGGTTATTTGTTCCTATGTTAAAAGCATATCTAAATATGTTCCTAAATCCTTATTGAGGTATATGGGAAAGATGTTAATATTTCCAATGTTAGCCGAAGCTACAAGAATATTATGTCATCCGATAAGTTCAGAATGTTTTATTGGCATTCATGCATTTGCATTACATTTATGTATTACCCTGGACCCATATGTGGTAAATACACTATTATATGGTACACAATATATATATATATATATATATATATATATATATATATATGTAGGGGATGGGAAAAGGGAATGACATTATATACGCAACATCACCTGCAACTGGTACATATATCACGAAAAATGAAGATTCCCACAGAGGCCAATATGATATGATGCCCACAGAGGCCGATATGATATGATGCACACATAGGTTGTTATGGGAAGGAGGATGCTCGATGAGGCCAATATATATATGTATATCGTATTTGCATTGTGCATGATATTTAGGCATATTATGGCCCTCAGAGGCATTCATTACTGTCAATTGTTACTATCGGTTGTTTCTATCAGCAGTTACTATCGGTTATTTCTGTCGGCTGTTACTATCGGTTATTTCTGTCGGCTGTTACTATCGGTTGTTTTTGTCGGCTGCTCATGTCTCAGTTTATGTTTATATCTCTATTATGATATTCTTCATGCCTGACATACCCAGTACATCAGTAGTACTGACGTCCCTTTTGTTGGGGGACGCTGCGTTTCATGCCCGCAGGCTCAAGTAAACAGGAGGACGGTTCGCACTAGTAGGTTGCTGGTTCAGCTGATATTGGAGCACTCTACTTGTTTCAGAGTTGCAGTCTGGTCGTGGTAAGATGTTTTGCATATGCATATGGGTATGGCGGGGCCCTGTCCCGACCTTGTGATGTCATGTACTTTTTAGAGGCTTGTAGACATTTGTCCTATGTATAGTAGTCGTGTATGGCCATGCCAACCTTGATGTGTGTATCGGTAGGATATTTGATAATGGTCCTTGTGGACATGATTGTTTACAGTTAGCTGGTAAATATGAGAAGAGTGGTGCTCTACATGTAGTGTCGGGTGCCCGTCATGGCCCTCCGGTTTGGATCGTAACATAATTACTTTTATTTCTTTGAATTGTTGGAGATGGTATCGATTGACTACTTCATTCCGAGTCATAAAGGTTTCATAGACATTAGTTATTTTTATGGGGTTGTAATCTATAATTACTCGTATGGCTTGCATGAATGAAACTGTATTTACATTTATGAAATTTTCTTTTAGAATGAAATGTGTTGATTTAAAAGTTGTGTTCATGCATGGATACTGAAATGGTATATTTTATAATGATTTTCACATACATGATTAGAGACATGAATAAAATTCTCATATCGATTGGTTCATTCAGATCAGGTAGTGTGTTGGGTACCAATCACGTTGACGTATCATAATAATTATGTCTGAGCTCTTTATGAAAATGTATGATGCTTAACTGCATTAAAGATCAAGAAAAAATAAGTCATCATCATAACTAGCTAAAGTATGGAACTGTTAAATATACCAAATATACATGAGATATATTTGGTATATTGGATGGTCACGGTTGGATGGTCACGGTTTGTGTAACATTATTGTACAAGGTTTTGTATAGTTGTAGTATACCTTAATTAGTCTTGTACTCCTACCATAATTGTATAGTTACCATAATTGTATAGTTCATCTCCAAATAGAATAAGGTTTTAGGAGTAGAATAGGAATATGATTCTCCTACTATGGAAATATGTAACTTGTATAAATAGTCTTTCAATTAATGAAAATAATCAAGGGATTATTTCTTTCATGGTATCAGAAGTCTAGGTCAAACAAAAATTTCTCTCACAAATTCTTGTTGTTGTTCTCGGCCAAGACTGAACCCTCCTCCTCGGGTTTGCCATTTGTTCTTCCGCTCTCCAAATCTCTCTTCCAAATCCCTCTATCACCTATTGTTCTTTCGTTATGTCTACGTCAAAGAACACATTTCACTCTGTCCTTGTTGTTTCTAACATCAAGAATCATATCCCTCTAATTCTTGAAATAGAAAACGTCCAATACGCGACGTGGGCCGAGTTGTTCAAAATTCACGCTTGTTCGCATCAAGTCATCTATCACATAATCCCCGCGGCTCCTGATGATACGGAGGTGCCTAAACGCGAGGATGATCCTAAGTTATGGACAACACTTGATGCCACCGTCATTCAGTGGATTTATTCTACTATCTCTATCGACCTATTGCAGACGATTATTGAGCCAGACGCTACGGCGATGGCTGCATGGGATAGACTGCGTGACATATTCCAGGAGAATCAAAATTCCAGAGTTATTACCCTTGAACATGATTTTCCCACGTCAACATGGAAAATTTCCCGAATATTTCAGCATATTGCAAAAGGTTGAAGAAATTGGCGGATCAACTCCGGAACGTTGGTGCGCCAGTTAGTGAAGATCGTCTTGTTTCACAGATGGTTGTTGGCCTATCCGAGGCTTATATTGGCGTTGGAACTCTCCTTCGTCAAAGTAATCCTCTTCCAAGGTTCTATCAAGCCCGATCCATGCTTACCTTGGAAGAAGTCGGTTTGGCTAAAAAGGCGGCTACTAATGCTAGTTCCGTGGTCATGATGACTTCCTCTACTAGTCCTCAAAATTTTGCTGACAATTCGAACCAAAACCGATCTCATGGGGGCAGCAAGAAAGGCCAAAAAAATAATGGAAAAAATCGCGGGGGCAAACGCGGCGGCTCAGGCAGCAGTCACGGTGACCAAAACAGTGGCAGTGGACCCCATCCCGATTACAGTGGGCCACCGACCCATTGGTCTCAGCCTTGGGCCTCTGGACCGTGGGCTTAGACCAGTGGACAGTGGCACTACGGCCCAACTCCACAACATTTTCCAGTATATGGCCTGTGGACTTCCCAGCAGCCTCGACGGTCCACTACCCACTGGCCCAGTAATTCCAGTTCCAGCAGTTACGGCCCAGGACAGCCCAGTTATGTAATTCTTGGGCCCCGACCTCCGCAAGCTCACCACGCAGCAGGCCCCAATCAGACCGATATCGAGGCCGTGATGCACAGACTTGGTTTGACTCAACCGGACCCGAATTGGTATATGGACACCGGTGCCACTACCCACATGGCATCTGACTCAGGTACTCTCTCGTCTTATTCCAATTTAAGCAACCCTCGCGGTATAATTGTTGGTAATGGTAATTCTGTTCCAATTCGTGGTTATGGTCATAAAATATTGTCTCCCCCTCATCCACCTCTTATCTTGAAAAATACCCTACACGCCCCCAAATTGATTAAAAACTTAGTCTCTGTCCGTAAATTCACTACTGACAATTATATTTCTATTGAATTTGATCCATTTGTTTCTCTGTGAAGGATTTCAAGACGGGGAGTCCTCTCATGAGGTGTGATAGTAGGGGAGATCTTTATCCTATCACACCCAGTTCCGGTCCATCGAGTCCAGCCCTGCCATCCGCCTTTGCAGCCATTTCTCCTTCCTTGTGGCATGCTCGTCTTGGTCATCCGGGATCATCTATTTTGTCGTCATTAGATAAAAATAGTTTTATTTCATGTAAGGGTACAAATAATACTCCAATTTGTCAGTCTTGTTCTCTAGGGAAAATTGTTAAGTTGCCATTTGTAGACTCAAAATCTCATACTCTAATGTCATTTGATATTATTCATAGCGACTTATGAACATCTCCTGTTCTTAGTTCTTTGGGTCATCGGTATTATGTTCTATTTTTGGATGATTATTCTAAGTTTTTATGGACATTTCCGATAGCGAAAAAAATTCAAGTTTTTTCCATCTTCTTAAAATTTAGAGCATTCATTAGAACCCAATTCGACCGCGAAATTAAAAATATTCAATGTGATAATGGCAAAGAATATGACAATGGGGTTTTTTCGGGAATTTTGTGCTAATAAAGGGATCAATTTTCATTTTTCGTGTTCTCATACGTCTTCATAAAATGGGAAAGCCGAACGTAAAATTCATTCCATAAATAACATTGTCCGTACGTTATTAATTCATGTTTCCGTACCCCCGTCTTTTTGGCATCATGCTCTCCAAATGGCTACCTATCTCCTTAACATAATTTTTTTCCAAAGGTTTGACATATTCTTTCCCCCTTCAATTTTATATAATAAAATTCTGTCATATTCACATCTTCTGATTTTTGGGTGTTTATGTTATCCGTTATTCCCATCCACCACAATTAACAAACTTCATGCCCGGTCTACTCCGTGTGGGTTTTTTGGATTTTCCATCCAATCATCGTGGCTACAAATGCTTTGATTTATCCTCTAATAAAATCATCATTAATCGCCATGTCATTTTTGATGAAACCCAATTTCCATTTTCTAAAGGTCATACTCCCGTGCCTAGTTCGTATAATTTTTTGGATGATAATATATCCCCGTATGTTATTCAGCATTTTTCGAACGTATACCACACCCAAAATTCTCCAGCGGGCCTACTACCCGTTGGCCCCACTGGTCCGTCACCCCCTGCCTCTACCAATACCACCATTGGACCCGGTTCGGCGTTTGGGCCCCAACCAGCCTGAACGGGTCGATCCATCGCCCAGACATCGAAGTTGGGCTCTTTGGCCACCCGTCCCGAACCCAGCTAATTTCTAAAATCCGTCCAATTCTCCCTCGAGTCATAAACCAGTCACTCGTAGTCAACGGGGTGTTTTTAAACTAAAAAGATATTTTAATTTACATTCTAATGTTCCTAAATCTCCCTTACCCCGTAATCTTGTGTCTGCCTTAAATGACCCGAATTGGAAAATTGCAATGACCGATGAATATAATGCTCTTATTGATAATAAGACGTGGGAGTTGGTGCCCCGTCCATCTGGTTTTAATATTATTAGATCTATGTGGATTTTTGCTCATAAGGAGAACTCGGATGGTTCATTTGCTTGACATAAGGCGCGACTTGTGGGTGATGGTAAGACTAAGCATGTTGGTGTAGATTGTGGTGAGACATTTAGTCCGGTAGTCAAGCCAGCTACCATTCGCACGGTGCTAAGTTTGGCTCTGTCGAAGGCATGGCCTATTCATCAGTTAGATGTAAAGAATATTTTCCTACATGTGGATCTCAAGGAAACAGCCTATATGCATCAGCCTTTGGGATTCAGGGATCCCGATTATCCTCATCATGTCTGTTTATTGAAGAAGTCTTTATATGTGCTTAAGCAGTCTCCCCGGGCCTGGTATACAAGGTTTGCTGACTATGTTTCGACTATTGGGTTCACTCACAGCAGGTCGGATAATTCATTGTTTATCTAGTGTCGTGGTTTATCCTTAGCCTACGTTCTGTTATATATGGACGATATTATCTTGACTGCCTCTTCCGATGCCTTACGCCAGTCTATCATGACATTGTTCAGCTCCGAGTTTGCTATGAAAGACTTGGGGCCCTTGAGTTACTTTTTGGGGATTGATGTCACTCGTCATTCCGATGGGTTGTTCTTGTCTCAGCGAAAGTATGCAGTTGAGATCATCGAGAGGGCTGGGATGTCATCTTGTAAGTCCACTTCCACTCTAGTTGATACTAAACCCAAGCTTAGTGCCGCGCCCGGCGTACCCTACGAGGATCCGACCCGCTATCGCAGTCTTGAAGGGGCCCTTCAGTATCTTACCTTTATGAGATCGGATATTACATAGGCGGCATTATCCCAGAATGGAGCACATGAATGCACTCAAACGCATCATTCGGTTTATTCACAGTACACTTGACTATGGTTTGCATCTATATCCTTTCTCCACATCCACACTTGTCTCGTATACGGATGCTCATTGGGGTGGCTGTCCCGACACCAGACGGACTACGTCTGGCTATTGCATGTTTCTTGGCAACAACTTGGTCTCCTGGTCGGCGAAGCGTCAGTCAACTCTATCCCGCTAAAGTGCAGAAGCTGAATATCGAGAGGTAGCTAATGTGGTCTCGGAATCATGTTGGTTACGTAATTTGCTTTTGGAGCTTTATTGTCCCATTCAGAAGGCAACCTTATTTTATTGCGATAATATTAGTGCCATCTATCTTTATGGTAATCCGGTTCAGCACCAACACCCTAAGCATATCGAGATGGACATTCACTTTGTCCGCGAAAAGGTTGCTCGTGGTCAGGTACGCGTCTGTCATGTCCCGCAAGATATCAAATTGCAGACATCTTTACAAAGGGTCTTCCCTCGGTCTTTTTTGAAGATTTTAGGGACAGTATCAGCATTCGAAGACCGCCCGCTATGGCTGCGGGGGTGTGTTAAATAAACCAAATATACATGAGATATATTTGGTATATTGGATGGTCCCGGTTTGTGTAACATTATTGTACAAGGTTTTGTATAGTTGTAGTGTACCTTAATTTGTCTTGTACTCCTACCATAATTGTATAGTTGCCATAATTGTATAGTTCATCTCCAAATAGAATAAGATTTTAGGAGTAGAATAGGAATAAAATTCTCGTATTATGAAAATATGTAATTTGTATAAATAGTCTTTCAATTAATAAAAATAATCAAGGAATTATTTCTTTTAGGAACAAAGAGGTTCCTTTCAAAATCTCTTTCCTCGTATGAAAGTTATTGAAAGGAAAAGTAACACTTCATGATACTTTACTAAGATTTGAATTCCATGTGGTTTCTATATATTGTTGTTATAAAGAAGCTAAAGAGTAAATAATCAATCATGTATTTGCAATTGGTGAGCTAGCAGTCAAAACTTGGAGGATGGTGCCTGCCCCTTTAGGAACGATTTGCAGGAACATGAACACTAATAGCATTTTGACTCACTGGTTGAGAAGATTTCCAGATAACCAAGTGCACAAGTTTCTATTGTTCATTACTCCCACCACTGTATGCTAGGAACTGTGGGGAGCAAGATGTGCAAAGAGATATTGCCGGAAATGAATATCTGTACCCAGAGTTTGGCAACACATTTTGTTCCAATTCAAGACTATCGGTTAGTATCACCCAAAAATAAATGCTCGAAAACTATGAATTTAAAAGAAAAAAAAAACGCAATGGACGTCTATCGGTTAGTCTCACGCAAAATACAGTTGAAGAGTATAAATAAAAGTAGAAAGCCTTACACTAGTGAGCACAAGTGGTCTAGTGGTAGATCAGGCATTGCCATGGTATAGACTTGGGTTCAATTTTCAGCTGGGCATTTAAGTGTGCTGTGAATTTAATTTTTTGAGAAAATCTATGGACTCCATCAATTTTTGTATATTTTGTTTCCCTGATTTTTCGTCTTCTTTTTAACTTGATTAACCGACGGTGGCTATCGGAAAAATTTGCACACTTTAAAAAAAAATATATACTTAATAGTCTTAAACATAAACGTATTTGCTTAAACTATCATTTATTGTTGTCCCTAATGTCTCACTTAATTAACACTCTACTAACTGGAGTAGTAAGAATAACTGGTGGAAAAAGTAACTAATGACCTCTAATTTAGCAAAATGTCAAATATTATTTCATGATCTAAGATATTTCATGCATGATTATTTATAATGTTAATTCATATGAATTGAAGATTATATTTTTATTAAACCTAAACCCACCAAATTGGATGACTAAAATTTGTCTATAAGCTCGTAGAAATATTTGGAGATCTAACACTTTAAACTTTGATCTTTCTTTGCTAGACACAAATTCTTGTCCTTTTCCGTTCATGATTTGAAGCAAAAAACAAGGAAGAGGCTGCCCTCTGTAGCTGTAAAGCTTTCTAAAACCAGGAAGAATAATAAAGGAATAAAAATAATAATCTTAGGTTAGATAAAGCTTAAGCAAGAAAGGATAAAGAGTGAGTGTGTTAAAAGGATAAGGAGATTTGTTTTTAAGTGTAATAGGGTGAGACAAACCAATACGTTATAGGAAGGAGCAACAAAAGGACAAAATGAAAGATTGTGGAATGAGCTATACATTATTCTCCTTGTCCACAAAAAGAAATAACAAAGGATGAAAGTGAGTAGCGTAGAAGATAGGAATTATATAGTCATGTGTGTTGGGTATGACACTCAAAATTCTACTATAGAGATTTAGACAGAGTGGTACGTACGTAGTATGGAGTTAGGTCCATCTAATATTTGGCCTTGGCTTTTTGTTTACTCCATCTTTCTGTTCCAACAAGCTATGCCTTTCTTGTAATTAATCAAACAATATCAATCACTTCATCTCCTCTAATTGCATGATTATTTCCTATTGAACTTGGGATCATCGTGATGATCAAGACATATGGCCGACTTTTCATGGTCGTATAGTAAAATAATATGTGAACAAATCTTCACCCCCACCCCCCTAGATCTCTTCTTTCATTTTTTCTCCTTATTGGAAAAGTGTTAAATATACACAATATACACACAATATACATGTGTATATTGTGTATATTACTCTCGGTTTCTCCCTCTCGATTTTACCGTATATAGAGTATATATTTAGGTAATTTATAGTTTCCTAGTTTAGGTAATGTTGTAATGTAATTAGTATTGTACGCTTACCATAATAATTGTATTACCATAAATGTATAAGTTAGTATCCAAGTAGAATAATGTTTTAGGAATAGAATAGAAATATGATTCTCATATTATGGAAATATGTAACTTGTATAAATAGTCTTTTCATTAATGAAAATAATCAAAGGATTATTTCTTTCATGGTATCAAGAGTCTAGGTTTATTTTCTCTCCCAAATTCTCACACTTTTTCCAGTCGACTACTTTGCAAAATCCGAGACCTTGCTCTCGGGTTTCGTGCCGACGAGAACCCCCTTCTTCCAAAAAATTTCTCCCTAATCCCTCAATCACATATTGGTCTATCAATATGTCTACATCCCGGAACATGTTTCATCCTACCCTTACAGTTTCTAACATCAAGAATAACATCCCTCTTGTTCTTGAAATAGAAAACGTCCAATATGTGACGTGGGCCGAATTGTTCAAAATTCACGCACGATCGCATCAAGTCATCCATCACATAATCCCCACGGCTCCTGAGGATACGGAGGTGCCAAAACGCGAGGATGATCCTAAGTTGTGGACGACTCTTGATGCTATCGTCCTTCAGTGGATATATTCCACAATTTCTAATGACCTTTTGCAAACAATTATTGAGCCTGACGCTACAACACGGGAGACTTGGGATAGACTGCGTGACATATCCCAAGATAATCAAAATTCTAGAGCCGTTACCCTTGAGCAGGATTTCTCCCACGTCAATATGGAAGATTTCCCTAATGTTTCGGCTTATTACAAAAGATTAAAGGAATTGGCGGACCAACTTGGCAACGTTGGCGCGCCAGTTTCGAACGATTGTTTGGTCCTCCAAATGGTTTTCGGCCTCTCTAAGGCCTATAGTGGTGTTGGAACGCTTCTTCGGCAAAGCAATCTGCTTCCGCAATTTTATCAGGCTCGTTCTATGCTTACACTAGAAGAAGCAGGCCTAGCAAAACGAGCAGCTACCGGTGCTAGTCCCGTAGTCATGATGACCGAGTCCACGGTGTATCCTACCGGTTCCAACAACTCGTGCCAAAACCGCAACAACGGTGGCGGCAAAAAGGGTGGAAATAAGAAAAATAATGGCAAGAACTGTGGCGGCAACAACGACGCAGCCGACAGAATGGTGGTGGCGGTGGGGGTCCTCGCGGTGGTCAGCAGCAGCAACAACAGTTTTGGGGCCCACAGTGGGCCCCTATGCAGTGGCAGTGGGCCCCGCAACAATAGTTTGGGCCCAGCCAGTTTGCCTCACAGCGGCTGTTTCAGTGGACAACCCAGTAGCAGTCCAGGCCCAATTCGGCCTAGTCCACGTACAGTCAGCAGTCTAGGCCAAGACCGCAAGCAGGGGTGCTTGGGCCTCAGCCCCAGCAAGCCCATCACGCAGCGGCAACCACTTCTACTGACATTGAAGCCGCAATGCACACGCTTGGTTTAAATCCTCTGGACCCAAATTGGTATACGGACACCAGTGCCACTACCCACATGACATCCGATTCAGGTACGCTATCGTCTTATTCCAATTTGAGCAACCCTCGTTGTATAATTGTTGGTAATAGTAATTCTATTCCAATTCATGATTATGGTCATAAAACGTTATCTCTCCATCATCCACATCTTATCTTGAAAAACACCCTACACACCCCCAAATTGATTAAAAACTTAGTCTATGTCCGTAAATTCACTACTAACAATTCTGTTTATATTGAATTTGATCCATTTGGTTTCTTTGTGAAGGATTTCAAGATGGGGAGTCTTCTCATGAGGTGTGATAGTAGGGGAAACCTTTATCCTATCACACCCAGTTCCGATCCATCGAGTCAAGCCCTGCCATCAACCTTTGCAGTCATTTCTCCTTCCTTGTGGCATGCTCGTCTTGGTCATCTGGGGTCCTATATTTTGTCGTCTTTATATAAAAATAGTTTCATTTCATATAAGGGTACGAGTAGTACTCCAAATTGTCAATCTTGTTCTTTAGGAAAAAATGTTAAGTTGCCATTTGTAGACTCAAATTCTCATACTTTAATGTCATTTGATATTATTCATAGCGACTTATGGACGTCTCCTCTTCTTAATTCTGTGGGTCATTGGTATTATGTTCTCTTTTTGGATGATTATTCTAAGTTTTTATGGACGTTTCCGATAGCAAAAAAATCTCAAGTTTTTTTCCATCTTCCTAAAATTTAGAGCATTCATCAGAACCCAATTCGACCGAGAAATAAAAAATATTCAGTGTGATAATGGCAAAGATTATGACAATGGGGTGTTTCGGGAATTTTGTGCTAATAATGAGATCAATTTTCATTTTTCTTGTCCTCATACATCTTCACAAAATGGGAAAGCCGAACGCAAAATTCGTAACATTAAAAACATTATCCGAACGTTATTGATTCATGTTTCCGTACCCCCGTCTTTTTAGCATCATGCTCTCCAAATGACTAACTATCTCCTTAACATAACTCCTTCCAAAGGTTTGACATATTATTCCCCCCTTCAAATTTTATATAATAAAATTCTGTCATATTCACATCTTCGGGTTTTTGGGTGTTTGTGTTATCCGTTATTCCCGTCCATCATAATTAACAAACTTCAGGCCCGGTCTACTCCGTGTGTGTTTTTCGATTTCCGTCTAATCATCGTGGCTACAAATGGTTTGATTTATCCTCTAATAAAATCATCATTAATCGCCATGTCATTTTTTATGAATCCCAATTTCCATTTGCTAAAGTTAATACTCCCGTGCCTAATTCGTATCATTTTTTAGATGATAGTATATCCCTGTATATTATTCAGCATGTTTCGGACATCTCCCGCACCCTAAATTCTCCAGCGGGCCCACTGCTCGCTGGCCCCACTGGCCCGTCACCCCCTATCTATCCCAGTACCTCCACTGGACTAGTTCCAGTGATTGGGCGATCGACCCAGTGAACGGGTTCGATTACTACCAAGATACCGTTGTGGGCCAACAGCCCACCGCCATCAACGATGCTGTCCCGAACCCAGCAAATTCTCAAAATTCGTTCAATTCTCCCTCGAGTCATAGACCGGTCACTCCTAGTCAACGGAGTGTTTTTAAATGAAAAATATATTTTAATTTACATTGTAATGTCCCTAAATCTCCCTTACCCCGTAATCATGTGTCTGCCTTAAATGACCCGAATTGGAAAATTGCTATGACCGATGAATATAATGCTCTTATTGATAATAAGACGTGGGAGTTGGTGCCCCGTCCATCTGTATTAATATTATCAGGTCTATGTGGATTTTTGCTCATAAGGAGAATTCAGATGGTTCATTTGCTTGACATAAAGCGCGACTTGTGGGTGATTGTAAGACTCAGCAGGTTGGTATAGATTGTGGTGAGACATTTAGTCCAGTGGTCAAGCCGGCTACCATTCGTACGGTGCTAAGCTTGGCTCTTTCGAAGGCATGGCCTATTCATCAGTTAGATGTAAAGAATGTTTTCCTACATGGGGATCTCAAGGAAACAGTCTATATGCATCAACCTTAAGGATTCAGGGATCCCAATCATCCTCATCATGTCTGTTTATTGAAGAAGTCTTTATATGGGCTTAAGTAGTCTCTCTGGGCCTGGTATACAAGGTTTGCTGACTATGTTTCGACTATTGGGTTCACTCACAGCAGGTCGGATAATTCCTTATTTATCTACCGTCGTGGTTCATCCTTAGCCTACATTCTGTTATATGTAGATGATATTATCTTGACTGTCTCTTTCGATGCCTTACGCCAGTCTATCATGACCATGTTCAGCTTCGAGTTTGCTATAAAGGACTTGGGGCCCTTGAGTTACTTTTTGGGGATTGTTGTCACTCGTCATTTTGATGGGTTGTTCTTGTCTCAGCGGAAGTATGCAGTTGAGATCATCGAGAGGGCTGGGATGTCATCCAGTAAGTCCACTTCCACTCCAGTTGATACTAAGCCCAAGCTTAGTACTGCGGCCGGCGTACCTTACGAGGATCCGACCCGCTATCGCAGTCTTGAAGGGGCCCTTCAGTATCTTATATTTACAATACCGAATATTACGTATGCTGTCCAGCAGGTGTGTTTGTTCATGCATGATCCCAGAATTGAGCACATGAATGCACTCAAATGCATCATTCGGTATATTCAGGGTACATTGGACTATGGTTTGCATTTATATCCTTCCACGACATCCACACTTGTCTCATACACGGATGCTGATTGGGGTGGTTGTCTAGACACCAAACGGTCTACGTCTGGCTATTGTATGTTCCTTGGCAACAACTTGGTCTCCTGGTCTGCAAAGCGCCAGTCGACTCTATCCCGCTCAAGTGCCGAGGTTGAATATCGATGGGTAGCTAATGTGGTCTCAAAATCATGTTGGTTACGTAATTTGCTTTTGGAGCTTCATTGTCCAATTCAGAAGGCCACCTTGTTTTATTGCGATAATATTAGTGTCGTCTACCTTTCTGGTAATCCGGTTCAGCACCAACGCACTAAGCATATCGAGATGGACATTCACTTTGTCCGCGAAAAGGTTGCTCGGGATCAGGTACGCGTCTGTCATGTCCCATCAAGATATCAATTTGCAGACATATTTATAAAGGGTCTTCCCTTGTCCTTTTTGAAGATTTTAGGAACAGTTTCAGCGTCTGAAGACCGCCCGCTATGACTGCGGGGGTGTGTTAAATATACACAATATACACACAATATACATGTGTATATTGTGTATATTACTCTCGGTTTCTCCCTCTCGATTTTACCGTATATAGAGTATATATTTAGGTAATATTTAGTATCCTAGTTTAGGTAATGTTGTAATGTAATTAGTATTGTACACTTACCATAATAATTGTATTACCATAAATGTATAAGTTAGTATCCAAGTAGAATAAGGTTTTTGGAATAGGATTCTCCTATTATGAAAATATGTAACTTGTATAAATAGTTTTTCAATTAATAAAAATAATCAAGGGATTATTTCTTTCAAAAAAAATCAGCTCAGTTTGAATACCAATTTTTTTCTTTCTTATTCCTCACTCATCAAATTCCTCAAACTTAAAAGGCCTCTTTGTTGTCACCACTCATTTACATTTGTTATTGCTAATTTTCTAAGTGATATTTCTAGCTTGAATTTTTCCTCCTTGTGTGACTAGATAAATAGACAACCCAGCTATTAGAGACAAAATTGATTGAAGAGGCACCTTGAATCAACCACATAGGCAATTATGATTTATTTTAACCTATTGACTATTGAGTGAGAACAACTGGTAGAAGGGAGAGCAAAGGCAAAACTTCAAGTGACTTGCTAGTGTTGTCAAATAACAAATTAAAAAGTTACTGAGGCACTCCTAAAAGAAGGAAGGAAAAATATATGAATGTCACGACTTTAATCATCTTGTGGAAATCTAATAATCACAACGAAGGGTAACCTCTTTCTCTCCACCTTGTTTGAAGTTAAAATATAGAGAGACATTTGATATTGTGGGAGCACAAATTGCTCTTTCTATTGATCTCCGAATAGAGGCTTCAAAAATCCCTTTTACAAGTTTGTTAAATTGGATCATATCAGAATCTCACACTAAGATAAGAGCGTGAGTAGGGGCTCAATGTCTTTTAGAGCAAATGAACATATCTTCCATTATTGTTTTCCAAAAATGTTATAATCATGTCATGACAAAACATGAAAAGCAACCCGGAAACATGCAGACAGTTATAATACAGTAAACTAAGAAAATAAGTTACAATCTAGTGGTTGCAAGAAATTTAATCCCATCACAGGTCATCTTTCATAACTTCACTCAAAGTTCGTGGACCCACACCCCGGAAAAAAAAATAGAGAATACAACATAGTCAAGTCAGAAAATGAGAAATATGACCTATCCAGATGATATCTATGGTCAATTATGATCCATCTAGTTCCCTACAAATTTCATTAAATTCGCAATCAGAGTTAATACTCAACATGCAACATGTGAGAATTAATCATAAACTCTCTGTTGTTTACAAAGGTGTAGGAAACTGAAATTACAAATAACTGCTAAATAATACAAGAACTGAAATTATAATTCAACAACAAACTGAAATTACAATGATCTTGAACAAGAAACTGGAACTGTTTTTGTGTATGCTGAGTCGAGTGTTTGCACTCTGTCTTTAAGATAATATTGCCCCGTATGTATCCTTTATACGTAATGGACAATTGTCTCCCAAGATAAAACAGCAATGGAACAATTGATCAAAGGAAACTCAAGTGCTACCGTGAAGAATTTTGTGTAATGAAATGATGCTGGAAGTTGTAGGAAGAACTGAAATCTGTTTCTGTTTATGTATTTTCGTGTAGTGTAAAAGTGTGCTCAACAATGGTGACAATGGGGTCTTTATATAGGTGAAGGAGAGGCTCATGAACTGCCTCCATAAGTGTCATTACTGGCCAAGTAATGGCAATTATGGAGGAAATAATTCCTCCAAAATAAATGGTGAAGATGTGCAACAGATTGGCCATTTAGGAAGAGTAATTCAGCCAAAATAAATGGTTGAATTGAGTGTTGTTGACATTTCTGATCACTCTGCCCAATTCTGACTTTCTTGAAACTTCAGGGACCAAACTGTACATGTAGAAACTTCAGGGACCAAATAGTACATATGAAAGAATTCTTATCCAAACTGTACATATGAAACTTCTGGGATCAAACTGTACATATGGCAAAGTTCTCTGGTCCAAAAAAATAATATCAGAAGAAGCACAACCCATGACCCATGACCCGGAACCGGACCAGACGGGCGGGCGGCGGCGGCGCGCGTGTGGGCTTTCCTCGAACCGAAGCACATCTATGTCCTCTCTCCTTTAAACAGATGGGATACCCCTTGGGGTCCCAAACCCCAAGCCAACTTTGAGTCTTATAAACAAAACAATTCTTTCTTCCTCCATCGATGAGGGAGAATTGATCCCATACCACACTTTTCCATGCTTCAAACACCTCACTTCGTGGACCAATATCTCTTTCATTTCTCAATGAAATTTAACGATTCTTGGCCCTACGGTTATCTACGTACTTAGTAGATCATGCACGTGTGAAGAATCAGATTCTCCAACATGCGTAACACTAGTGTTTAAGCCGTTAAAGTTGGTCGGACGCAACTCCCGCCAAAGGCAAATTTCCAACAATCCCCTCTTGAAAGAGATTTTGGCGCACTCACATGGTGCCTTTTCCATTTCCAGCAATATTTCAGCGGACCGATGTTGCATAAGGAGAGGTAGCTTCAGCTTTGAACCTTCCATAGTTAAATACCATCGGACTTACTTACTGCACGGTGAACGTGATGTCTTGAACCGTCAGTGTTTAGTGTAAGCCAAGTCAATAGTACCAACACAACAAATTCCCTTACTCTCTTCTTCGTAATGTTTTGTCTGTTTTGGCCATTGACAACTTATTGGATTCTTAAGTGCGTTCATTTGAGGCGGCCCGTCCTCGCACTTAAATAGGTGGTCTCCTACAAGGTATCCTGCTATACCCCACTTCACAAGTGTTAGAAACCATTAAAAGTTTCCCAAAACCTAACCTCAACTATTGAGGATCATTAAAGATTTTGAAAACTTAACCTTTACCCATACTGCAGATAGCACTTAACGTCTATCGCGGGAACGACTTTGGATTTGGTGTTTCTTTACAGAAATCACTATCTGAAGTACTCATGCTTCCACTGAAGCGATCGACTGAACCTTTACAGCTTAGTTTTCCTATTGAACCAAATTACTGGGATCTCCAGTTAGTAAGGTTGGGTTACCACTATATTGGTCCTTATATTTTGGGTTTTAAGCCCATTCCCCTAGACAGGCAAGCCATCTGATCCTTGGGTAAGACCTTTGTCAATGGATCTGCTATATTATCCTTTGACTTAATATAATCAATGGATATTATACCCGTGGTGATCAGTTGCCTAACGGTCTTATGCCTCCGTCGAATATGACGAGACTTGCCGTTGTACATAGCATTCCATGCCCTTCCTAGAGCCGACTGACTGTCGCAGTGGATCATTATCGAAGGTACGGGTTTGTTCCAACACGGAACATCATCTAATAAGTCATGAAGCCACTCAGCTTCTTCTCATGCTTTGTCTAAAGCGATAAACTCCAATTCCATTGTGGATCGGGCGATGCAAGTTTGCTTAGAGGATTTCCAAGACACATCCCCACCACCAATTGTAAATACATACCCACTGGTAGACTTAGTGTTCTCTATATCAGATATCAAGTTTGTATTATTGTACTCCTCTAGTACTGCTGGATATCTCGAATAGTGTAACCCAAAAGTTAACGTGTATTTCAGGTATTGTAATACCCGATTCAACGCCTTCCAGTGATTATCACTCGGATTACGGGTGAACCTAGCCAACATATTGACTGCATAAGCAATATCATGTCGGGTGCAGTTTGTTATATACATCAAACTACCGATCACCTGTGCATATCGCTCTTGGTATACAGGTGCACCAAGATTTTTATCAAGCTTTTGATTTGTATCCATTGGTGACTTTATAGATGAACTGTCTAACATTTCGAACTTTCTCAAAACATCCTCGATGTAGTGAGACTGAGATAAGACCAGTCCGTCAGACGTCTTAGAGATTTTAATGCCTAAGATGACATCTGTGATACCCATATCCTTCATGTCGAAGCATTGTTTCAACATGTTTTTAGTCTTTAGGATTACCCTAGGACTGCTTCCTGTGATCAACATGTCGTCTACATACAGGCATATCATAACAAACGAGTCAGAGTTACCTTTCGTGTAGACACATTTATCACACTCATTAATGGCGAAACCCTTCAATAGTAGAGTACTATCAAATTTTTCGTGCCATTGCTTCGGGGCTTGTTTCAGCCCGTACAGAGATTTGACAAGCCGACAGACTTTCTTCTCTTGCCCTTGAACCACATACCCATCGGGTTGGTCCATATAAATTTCTTCTTCCAAATCACCGTTTAGGAAGTCTGTCTTGACATCCATTTGATATATCTCAAGGTCACGCAAAGCTGCGATCGCAATGAATACCCGTATGGATGTCATCCGAGATACCGGGGAGTATGTGTCAAAGTAGTCAAAACCTTCCGTCTGCCGATAGCCCTTGACTACCAACCTGGCCTTGTACTTGTCTATAGACCCATATGCTTTGTATTTCCATTTGAGTATCCATTTACAACACAACGGTTTATTTTCCGGAGGAAGATCAACCAACTCCCAAGTATGGTTATGCAGAATAGAGCCTATTTCACTCTCAATAGCTTCTTTCCAGAGCGGTGCTTCTGGAGTTGACAACGCCTTAGCAATTGTCCTTGGTTCATCATTGACCATATAAGCTACAAAGTCTGGACCGAAGGATTTATCCTTCCTGGCCCTTTTACTTCGCCTTAGATCCATTTCTGGAGACTCCAAGTTCTGAGAATCTGGAACACTAGATTCCGGATGTTCATCCACCTTGAGATCCGCTAGATCTGAATCATCTAGATCCGGGCCGTCAACGACTCCCAGTTCTTGATAACTTTATTTGTGAGAGGTTATGTCTTTTTCCTTTCTAGGAAATGTGTCTTCAAAGAATAGAGCATTCCTTGATTCCATGATTGTACCCTGGTGGATATCTGGAATATCTGACTTATGCACTAAGAAGCGATAAGCACTACTGTTATTTGCATATCCGATGAATATGCAATCTACAGTCTTAGGCCCAATCTTGACCTGCTTTGGCTTGGGTACTTCAACCTTTGCCAAACAACTCCATACTTTAAAATATTTGTAGGTGGGTTTCTTTCCCTTCCATGATTCATATGGAGTTTTGTCCTTACCCTTATGTGGGACTCTGTTAAGAATCATATTAGCGGTAAGGACGGCTTCTCCCCACATGTTTTGGGGAAGACCAGAATTGATAAGCAAGGCATTCATCATTTCCTTCAATGTGCGATTCTTACGTTCCGCCACACCATTTGATTGAGGTGAGTATGGAGCCGTCGTTTGATGAACAATGCCTTCTTGGGCACAGTATTCCTCAAAAGGCGCTATGTATTCTCCCCCTCTATTCCTACGAATGGATTTAATCCGTAGGCTTAGTTGATTCTCAACTTCTACTTTGTAACGTCAGAACGCTTCAAAGGCTTCATCCTTACTTTTCAACAACTAAAGGTAACAATACCTTGTGCTATCATCAATGAATGTCACAGAGTACTTGTTCCCCCCTCTAGTTTGTGTGAACTTCAAATCACATATATCTGTGTGAATAAGTTCTAGAGGAGCGGTATTCCTTTCGACCGATCGAAAAGGAAGCTTGGTGAGTTTTGCCTCTACGCACACCTCACAGTTATGTTGAGGGTTTACATCGATAGACGTCAACAACTCCATCTTTACCAGCCTTTGGATAGACTTGTAGTTAACATGTCCTAATCTATGATGCCATAAATTAGAAGACTCAAGCAAATAAGAAGAAGGTCCAACTTTATTACTTGGACGCTTTACAGACATGGCATTCACTTTGAAGAGGCCTTCACAGACGAAGCCTCTCCCCACAAATGTGCCATTCTTAGTGAGTACAAACTTATTGGATTCAAACACTAGCGTAAAACCAACATTAACCAATAAAAGTCCAGAAATTAAATTTCTTCTAATCTCTGGGACGTGCATCACTTCCTTCAGAGTGAGCTCCTTACCGGAAGTCATCTTCAGGACCACCTTTCCTACCCCCAGTACGTCAGAGGAAGCATTGTTGCCCATGAACAGCTTCTTGTAGGTGACTGGTGTGTATGTGGAGAAGGCATCTTTGTTGGAACAGATGTGTCTAGTAGCACCTGTGTCCATCCACCACTGCATCGGATTCTCAACCAGGTTGGCTTCTAGCACTATTGTCGAGAATTTCTCAATCATGTCATCCAGGAGCGTGTCCTTGACGACGTTAGCATGCGCTTTGCCTTTAGACTTGACTTTCTGTTGTTGCTCAGTCTTGAGCTTGCGGCATTCCTTGATCCTATGACCAGGTTTTCCACAGTGGTGATAGTTACCTCTGAACATCTCCGTTGTGTGGGCCTTGCCTTTTTTCTGGAACTTCCGTTTCTTGCTTGAGTTCCCTTTGGCCTCAGCCAGATTCGCCTTTGCCTCAGCAGGTTGTCTACCCCTTAGGAAGGTCTTCTTATTATCTTCCTGGATTTGGAGTTTGATAATAAGCTCTTCAAAGGTCATCTCCTTTGTCTTGAGTTTTAAGTAACTCATTCCACGAAGGAGGTAACTTTTCGATCAGCGATGCAACCAAAAACTGCTCGTTTGGTTTCATTCCTTCCAAATCCAGGTGATGTAAAATCATTTGGAATTCCTGGACTTGGGACATCACTGTCTTACTATCCACCATTTGGAATTTTAGAAATTTTCCGACGATGAACTTCTTAGTACCCGCATCTTGTGCGTTGTACTTCTTTTGCAGTTTTTCCAACAGCTCTTTGGCAGTGCCAATGGTGCAATAGACCGTGTAGAGAGGGTCTGCCAAGCAGTTCAGTATGTAATTCTTACACATGAAATCGTTATGATTCCACGCATCAAGAACCATCTTTATGTCGTTAACGACATGGATACCAAGGCCCCCTTCACCCGTTTCAGCAGGCGAAGAGTCTATTTCATCTCCAGCTCATGGAGGATCTTCCGTTAGGAACCGGGCCATGCCCATTACAGTTAAGTAGAACATCATCTTTTGCTGCCATCTCTTAAATTCTGATCCCATGAATTTTTCAGGGCGATCATGGTGGTGTGAGGCAGAAGGTGGAGCACCAGCAGTCGGGAAGGAAATGGAGTTGCTCCCTTGAACATTAGCGGAAGCAGCAGTGAAGGCAGCAGAGTTGCTGCCTTGGCCAGTAGCGGCAGTGGCGGGGAAGGCATCATTGTTGCCTTGAGAGGCAGCAGCAGTAGCAGTAACATCGTTCATATTTCCAGCCATGTTGCAGCAGTTACAGTAAGCAAGTATTGTCTTAAACTTGTTGGTTACAAAGGTGTAGGAAACGGAAATTACAAATAACTGCTAAGTAATACAAGAACTGAAATTATAATTCAACAACAAACTGAAAGTACAATGATCTTGAACAAGAAATTGGAACTGTTTTTGTGTATGTTGAGTCGAGTGTTTGCACTCTGTCTTTAAGACAATATTGCCCCGTATGTATCCTTTATACGTCCTGGATAATTGTCTTCCAAGATAAAACAGCAATGAAACAATTGAGCAAAGGAAACTCAAGTGCTACCGTGAAGAATTTTGTGTAATGAAATGATACTGAAAGTTGTAGGAAGAACTGAAATCTGTTTCTGTTTATGTATTTTCGTGTAGTGTAAAAGTGTGCTCAACAAAGGTGACAAGGGGGTCTTTATATAGGTGAAGGAAAGGCTTATGAACTGCCTCCATAAGTGCCATTACTGGCCAAGTAATGGTAATTATGGAGGTAATAATTTCTCCAAAATAAATGGTGAAGATGTGCAGCGGATTGGCCATTTAGGAAGAGTAATTCAGCCAAAATAAATGGCTGAATTGAGTGTTGTTGACGTTTCAGAAGAAGCACAACCCTTGACCCTTGACCCTTGACCCTTGACGGGCGGCGACGGCGCGCGTGTGGGCTTTTCTCGAACCGAAGCACATCTATGTCCTCTCTCCTTTAAACACATGGGATACCCTTTGGGGTCCCAAACCCTAAGCCAACTTTGAGTCTTATAAACAAAACAATTCTTTCTTCCTCCACCGATTAGGGATAATTGATCTCATACCACACTTTTCCATGCTTCAAATACCTCACTTCGTGGACCAATATCTCTTTCATTTCTCAACGAAATTTGACGATTCTTGGCCCTACGGTTATCTACGTACTTAGTA
This sequence comes from Anisodus acutangulus, assembly GCA_029783415.1. Lineage (NCBI taxonomy): Eukaryota > Viridiplantae > Streptophyta > Magnoliopsida > Solanales > Solanaceae > Anisodus > Anisodus acutangulus. The sequence continues at coordinate 32,414,252 of CM056492.1, read as the reverse complement.
GATCATGTACGTGTGAAGAATCGGATTCTCCAACATGCGTAACACTAGTGTTTAAGCCGTTAAAGTTGATCAGACGCAACTCCTGCCAAAGGCAAATTTCCAACACTCTCAAGTATCACATTTCATCACCTGAAGATTATACAGAATTGCTGACCAGGGAATTCTGGTAACTTGCAGCTTCTATTCTTTCCACGTTTAGCTTTAGGCCTTCATCTATAATTCTATAAATCAGTATGTATTTATTAGCATTTCAAACCAAAAGGTATTATCACATCAATCAAGAACGAAGCGCTAAATAACTTACAAAGGATACACCAAAGAAAAAATTGTGCCAAAATGCTGCTCACCAAAAGCTTGGCAGATTGCTAATTTATCTATGGCTTGTATAATTCCTTGTTTTCCACAAATTGAGGCAACATCGAAGCTCAAAATTTCCAAGTGCCCAAAAATAAGGACAATGCCAAATGAGTTTGTGGGCTCCTAGTTGGAAATATTTTATTTGGAATTGAACCTGCTGCTAACTGCATCGTATGTGGGGAGTGAAAGAAGTGCCATTCAGAAAGCAAATGAGAAAACCAGCCCGAACAAAACGAAAATAATAAGTGAAAGGAGTCACCGTCTCCATAGGATGCCATTGTCAAGGGAGAAGAAGTAAGCTTTTGTGCTACAGAAGCAATATCATTTGCTGAAATTGCATCAATGGCTTTCAAGAAATGCTCCACTGGTTTCCTGAAGATCCAGAAGCAAACAACATAGAAAACCTTAGTATACTCTAAATAATACGGGACAGATTTGCAAAGTATTATGATCAAAAGGCAAAGGGACAAAAAGCCTCCATGGATTCTGTATTTTGTCGAATCCCTACTTCCCCTTTTACAAAAAGCCTCTTGTTGAAATGCACATGAAAAGAAATTGGGTATTTTTTTTTTGGGACAGGTGAAGAATACATTAATTCTTATCTTGGCTTAAGCAAATATTCAACCCTATGCTTGAACCAATGCAACACCTCACTGTGTGTTGCAATCTAAGTTGCGAGAAATCTCCTATTTTTGGTGACGCTCTCGTCTCAATACAGGGGGATACGAGTGCGGGAGCGGAATACGTCCGGAATACGATCAACCAACTCCATACACTTTGACCGGAGTCCATCGACAAATTTGGGGGGAAAATTGAAATTTTTATTTCTCAAAATTAAAGATAAAATGGGTTTAAGATAAGGGAAATGACATACCATCAATATTATAGTACTTTTGTCTCATTTTTGTTGCTTCGTGTTTTATAAAAACCAAGAATTTAAGGTCGTGTACTGCGTTCGAATGGTAATCAGTAGCAGCGATATAGATGGAGAGTTGCTGGAAGGCCTTGGATGGCTTTATTTTTCTCTTTTGAAGGAAGAACGAAGACGTGATCTATTTTTTATAATTTTGAATTTTCTTACTCGAATCCCTGCACCCATATCCATACATGGATACGCATGTATAGATACGCACCCCCGAATCTTAAAATTTAGATTTTGCCGAATCCGACACTCGGATCCGTACCCGTATCGGATACCCACACCCGAGTCCGAGCAACTTAGGTTGCGATTGTATAATAATCTCCCTCTCTCCCCCATGACCTTGACCCGGAAGCCCTGCCAGCCATCGGCACCTTATTACTTAGTTGTAAAGATTTGCCACACATTCTGAAAATCCAATTATTTCCAGATGTGGGATTCGGAGATGAATGCATTGTGATAATAATACAGAATATCATGTTTACATTATACCATCAGGATTGCACACTTAGGAGTAGTCTGATGCTTGCATGCACACAGAATTTGTAACTCTGAACAACGCTCAAAAATCTGTTTGAGCTTGTCTATTACCGTGAAGCCAATGACGAGTATGATCAAGTCCAATTTAATTGGTTTTGCCTGACCCTCAAGCATGTTATCTTCATTCCTGTATTAAATATATGGGTTTTGACCAAACCCACTTTGACCCGTGTAATTATGGGCAGGTCGGGTTATGATTTTTTCTATTAAACTCATTTTTAACTAGGTGCGGTGCTAGAAGGCAACTTACAAGTTTTGCTTAGCCCAATAGGTTTGACCTAAACCTTGTATTTGTAAAGTGAAATTCATTAAACACGTACAAATTTTAAATTTAGAACCCAATTATGAACACTTGAAGTCATCATTGTCGAATTCAAAACTCATAAAGTTCAAATCATGGATTCGCGCCTATGTTAAATTTCAAACCGTCCAAATTCTTCAATCATTACTTTAGAATTATTCAACCATCACTAATATAATATACAAGTCAAAATAATATCTTCAACATTGTTTCTATTCAAATACCAAAATATAATAGAACAAAGAGATTAGATGCTAAAGCAACTAAGAAACAAATGACACAGTCCAAGTACGGTTTCTCACTGCGTCCTCACACACAACATGGGTGGCAAAATAAAATTTCCCATGAGCCTCCGCAAGGGGGCTTCACAAAAGTTATCTTTTTAAAGAGGTAAGTAAGTTTTCACAAAAGTTCACTTTAACATTCCTTCTTTTTACTAGAGAACATGATTAATGGCAAAGCTCATACCTAGTTTCTCATATTCAACATATATTTCATTACTATGACAGCAATAGATCTGATGGCTGTTAAATATGCCGAGTGTGATAAGTTGGAGTGACATCTAATGCGGGATTACAAGAAAAATAAATTTCAAATAAACCCATCCAATCCACTCAAATATTTTGTTTAAAAGTGGATCAAACTTTTTAAGACAAATCCTCTAGCGGTAAGAGGAAATGGGAAGATTGGGGATTGATGGTGGAGGGATTTTATTGCATTAGTGATGGAGTAAAGACCACTATGTGGCATCTTTGGTCCAGGAAGAGGGAGGCATGAATGGGTGGGAAGATGACGACAAATTGTGGCTTAGGAGAGACAACTTGACCAAAGGGAGGCAATGTTACCATCACGGGAGGAAAAAGAGGTATTTACTACAGGGTGGGTGGGGACTGGGGAGGACCATTTCATGGAATGGGAAAGGTCAAGGAAATGAAACAATGTTACTTCTAATTGTATCCAATCGCCCGCCTACCCGCCCCATAAGCCCAATCCAAACTGATTTTTCATTTTTTATTTCAAGTCATTTTAAATTGAGCCTGGGCAGCCCAAGCCCAAGCCCAATATCAATTCGTCAAAGGCAAAGAAGAGAAGGGTAAAATGCCCATTTGTTATTTTCCCTTCAAAAGGTGTGGAAACCTTAGACGCACGAAGCCGCACTATTTTACCCATCTGATTCGGCTTTTCTCTGTTTTCCATGTGATGCTAAGGTTCATCAGGTTAATTTTCTTGTTGCTCGCCATATCTTTACAAAAGATCATTACTCTCCCTGTTCTCGTCCTGCTCTTTGTCCTTAACTGCAATATCCTTACAAAAGATCATTACTCTTCCGGTTCTCGTCCCGCTCTTTGTCCTTCACTGCAATATCCTTACAAAAGATCATTTTGTTACATCACATAATAATTTCAAATGGCTCCGAAGAACCAGAACAAGCCGCCTCTTCCTATTTTTTCAACTCCTTCCAATGTAAGCATTTATTATTTTCAATTAAGAGTATTTCTTATTTTGAAGTTCAAGGGCAGAAGTTCCTAATATGTTTGATGTTATTTTTGTGAGATCCGTTATCTGGTCAAGGAAGACTACTGTAAATTCTAAGTTTTTCTTTATTTTGATATTAATGGAAGTTCCTAATTTTTTTTCGTGTTCTTTTAGTCGAGGAAAAGTAGTATAATTTTGATGTCTTAAGTGAAGTTCTTAATTTTTTAGAGTTTACTGTTTTGGTTTGCAGAGAAAATACACAGCAGGTGAGGTTTCAATAGAGAAGAGAAGGAGAATAGGTTGATATGGCTGGCGTGTACAGGTGAGTATTGGCGGGTGGCGGATATCCACTTGGGTGGTGGATCGGGTGTGGATTTAAGAATATATCCGCCTAGGCGGGTATGGATGTTGAAATTGTAACCGCCACCCTGTGGCGGGTATAAAATTTTCTGATGGGTACGGGTGTGGGGGAGGGTACCCGCCCCCACCCCGCCCCACCCAATTGTCATCCCCAACCCAAGCTAACATCAGAGACAAGGGCATACCTCTCTCCATATGTCAAAAGTTGTCTCCCAATATCTTCCGATGCAACCATCTACAAATTAGAGACCAGCAATAAGTACAAAACAAATACGGCAATTGTGGATAGATGTCCTGCACATCTAGCAAGTGATATCTAAAAGATCAAGCAAATATGACATACGCGAGATTCCAGGTTCATCAGAATAGCAGACTTTGTAGACTGTTTTGCACGGTATAGTTGTACCTGGTCAACTGCATGGAACAAGTAACAGACAGGGGAAAGGCAGCTAAACGGTCAGTAACAGGTTAATGCAGACGGCGTTATTGAATTAGCATAGTAGTCAAGTAAAACACGTTCTCATGGGAAGTAAGAAAAACAAGCGAAAAATTACACATAAATTCAAGGATTCAAAGTTATTTGTCAAACCTTCGCCAGGGTTTGCAACTGCGGTAAGCTCTTTAATCGCTACTTCAACAGCTCTTGGTGCAAAATCTGAGGTCTGAAGAAAATTAACCAAAAAGAGAAGAAAAATTAACTTTTAATTTAGGAACTCTACATATTTTGAACAAATAACATACAAAAATCTGGAAGTGCTTCACAGAAGGAAATTTGCTTGACATATCCAACAGAATATCACTCATTACACGAATAACAAGATCCTTTGCAACAAGATTTCAATTCATTCCCCAAAGGAAAAGATGATATGTGCAGTTTGGTTCGCCTGATACATGTAAAACGTATCTCTATTTTTTGGTGACTTACAACCTCAGACATGGGCAAGTCGACCACATAGATATTACTTTACTTCTGGAAACTTACGACAACTTTTGTCTTTTATAACTTACTACAATGTTAAATTGAAGGCGAAGAATTTCCGAGGATGACCTACACATAAACCTCTTTTTGACTAAAGACAACACAGATCCCGTTTGGATTAGGTGCTTTTAAATAGTTGATGAGCATTACGTGTTGATAATCACTTTTAAGTACTGAAATTAATTTTATAAATAAACAGTTATGTGTTTGGATGAAAGTGCTGAAATTGGTAATAAACACTTGACGTGTTTGATAAAAAGGTATTGATAAGCTATTCTTTTGGTAGAATAACTAAAGTACCCATAATGTTTTTTTTTTAAAATATAAATTTAAAAGTATCTTGTAAGGAAAATGATGAACGATGGATATGGAATGGAGAGGAAGTTAGGATTTTGTTTTGGAAAAAGCATTTTGAAACTCAAATAAAAATATTAAGGATAGAATAGTACAAGTCTTGGTCAAACTAAAAGTGCTTATAAGTTGATAGTCCATAAGTTGGGGGGGGTGACCAACTTATGACTTTTGGCTGATTTTGGCTTATAAGCACTTCGTGTGGTACTCATAAGTTTCAGTTTCTTTCTTTCTTTCAATTATACGTGGATCTTTCTCTCTCATTCGCTAACGGTCACATAATACACCGTCGTCGTCGCTGCGACCCATCTTCGACGCCGGCGATGTCGTAGGGCATTGGTAATGCCCCCCTTGCTTTTCTTTTCATTTTCTCTCTCTTCCTCCTTCTCCTCTCTCGCCCCTTTCTTCCTCCATTTCTCTGATGCGTCGATACTCTGCCCCTCTCCCCTAGATCTCTCTCTGGTTGTGTTCAGTGAGCAACAACAGGTCCGGATTTCCGAGACCATCTCCGGTATATAACCAATCTATTCTAGAGAGGAACCAAGTTAATTTTCGTCACCGGCATCAGACCTCTTCCGGCGAAGAACCAGGCTGATTTTCGTTGCGGCGTTACACGTCGACCAGACCCAATACAAGCCACAAGCCAGGTTCTATCTTTTCTTGCTTTGATGTTTTCTCTCTTTAAAGTCAATTCTTGAATTTGTTCGAATGTGAGAGTGGGAGCTGACAATTCTTTATTTATGATTTCTGAGACATTTGATAGGCAGAGTGGAAGGCTTTCTTGCTGTATTTAGAAATTGGGTTTCTATTTTTATCCTTGAGATTTTTTTTAAAACCTTTATATACTTACAAATTGCAACTACTTTTGGTCTGTGATTTCTGGATTTTGTTTTTTCATTGCTAGTACATGTTCAGCCTTGTTCTCTGTGCTACATTTCAACCCAAATTGTTCACTCCAATAACTTCATTTCTGGAATTTTCTCTATTTAATTTATTTTTACTCATTAATCATGTTCATCACAAATTTTGTTAACTAGTGATTGTAGTTTTTTTAGCTTCAGATACGGGACATATATATATATTGCTTCAGATCCGAGTCTGGTCGGTTTCTCTCTTCTCCTTTCATCTTGTTGTTCTTTTTCTCTTCGATATGCACAGATACTCGACTTTTTGGTGAAAACTCAAGTGAATAGTACTTCTGGTGCCTGTGAATAGTACCCGTGAACGGGGATTTTCACCGGCAAACAGGTTCGATTCAACTAGAGTTGGTACCTCCGGTTGCCCATATCTATTCTTTGTCCTTGTTAAATTTTGTCGTTTTGCTGTATTAATTCGTGACTTTACATTCTTGCATTTACCCTTCTTGTCTTTAGTTATAGCATTCTTGGCATAGTGGCTTTACTTGCCTCTAGATTCCTATTTTAGGGTAAACGTTTGAGCAGTTTATTATTTTATATTTACTTTAGTGGCTTTGGTAACTGATGGCAGACTAGGGTCATGTTCTCGGTGGGGGACGGGGTGAGGGTTACGGGGGTAAGTGGAGTAAAGGAAATGCTAGACTGAGAATAGGGTCCTGGAACATTGGAAGTTTAACGGGGAAGTCCATAGGGCTAGTTAAGATTCTTAAGAAGAGAAAGATTAATATAACTTGTGTCCAGGAGACCAAACAGGTAGGACCTAAAGCTAAGGATGTAGACGGGTATAAGTTATGGTTCTCGGGTAGGTTGAAGTATAAGAATGGGGTAGGCATTTTGTTAGACAGCGAGCTAAGGGATCAAGTGGTAGAGGTTAAGAGGGTCAATTACAGAATGATGACGATTAAGTTGGTAGTTGGAGGGTTCAATATGAACATTATTAGTATGTACGCATCTCAGGCGGGCTTGAACGAAGAGAAGAGGCATTTTATGGAGGATTTGGATGAAGTGGTGGGAAGTATACCATCCACTGAGAAGTTATTTCTATGAAGTGATTTCAATGGACATATCGAAGCACTTCCAGGGGTTATGACGACGTGCATGGAGGTTTTGGATACGGGGACAGTAACGGGGGAGGCGTCTCACTCTTGGAGTTGGCTAGAGCTTCTGGGATGGTGATAGCCAATTTGAGGTTCCTGAAGAAGGAGGAGCACTTGGTGACTTTCAGTGGTCTTTGTAAAGACTTCAAGGTTATTCCGAAGGAGAACCTTACAACCCGACATAACCTTTTGGTGACGGATTTGGAGATTAAAATGGAGAAGAAGAGGAGGGTTGTGGATGACATGTTAAGAATCAAATGGGGAGTTTGACCATGACTAGTGCAAAGAAGATGGGGAAGAGGTTGATGGCCAAGGGGGATTGAGGGAGTAGTGGGGATGTAATCGGTATGTGGGATAGGACATCCAGTTGCATTCGAGAGGTTGCTAGAGAAGTGTAAGGGGTCTCGCGAGGTAGTCGTGGTGGGCATCGAGGGGACTGGTGGTGGAATGGTAAAGTTCAAGAGAAGGTGGAAGCGAAGAAAGCAGAGTATGCAAAATTGGTAGAAAGCAAAGATGAGGTGGAGAAGTGGACGAATAGGGAATTGTATAAAATGGCGGGGAATGAGGCAAAACTAGCGGTTACGGCGGCGAAAAGGACCACTTTTGAACGCTTGTATGGGAATTAGAGAAAAAAGACGGGGATAAGAAGTTGTACAGACTAGCCAGGGTGAGAGATATGAGGGTCCGAGACTTGGACCACGTGAGGTGCATCAAGGATGAGGATGACAAAGTACTAGTGGAGGACGCGCATATTAGGCGGAGGTGGCAGTCTTACTTCCATAAACTCTTGAACAAAAAAGAAGATAGAGATATTGTGCTAGGAGATCTGGAGCACTCTGGTAGGTACCGGGACTTTGGGTATTGTGAAAACATTAAGGTTGAGGAGGTTCAGGGTGATGTTCGCAGGATGCACAGGGGACGAGCGACCGGGCCTGATGAGATCCTAGTTGAATTTTGGAAGAGCGCAGGTAGGGCAAGTTTGTAGTGGCTGACAGTGTTGTTTAATGTCATTTTTAAAATGGCGAGGATGCCTAAAGAATGGAGGTGGAGTACAATGATTCCTTTGTACAAGAACAATGGTGATATCTAGAGTTGCAACAACTATAAGGGTATCAAGATGCTAAGCCACACTATGAAAGTTTGAAAAAGAGTTGTGCAGATAAGGGTGAGAAGAGGCATGTCTATCTCCGAGAATCAGTTTGGATTCATGCCGGAGCGTTCGACTACAGAAGTCATTCATCTTATTAGGAGGTTGATAGAGCAGTATAGGGAGAGAAAGAGAGACTTACATATGGTTTTCATCGACCTCGAGAGGCGTACGACAAAGTCCCTAGGGAGGTTCTATGGAGATATTTGGAGGTTAAAGGTGTAAATGTGGCATATACTAGGGCAATCAAGGATATGTATGATGGATCCAAGACTAGGGTGCGGACATGAGGAGCAGACTTGGAGCACTTTCCAATAATGATGGGGCTGCATCAGGGATCAACTCTTAGCCCATTACTATTTGCCTTGGTGATGGATGGACTGACGTGACAAATTCAAGGGGAGGTGTCATGGTGTATGTTATTCACAGACGACAGTCCTGATTGATGAGACCTACAGTGTAGTGAATGCTAAGCTGGAGTTTTGGAGACAGACTTTGGAGTCTAAAGGATTCAGGCTGCGTAGGACCAAGACAGAATACTTGGAGTGCAAGTTCAGTAAAGGGAGCGACCTTGAGATAGGCGTGGAGGTCAGGCTGGTACTGAGGCCATTCCTAAGAAAGGAAGCTTCAAGTACCTCGGGTCTATTAGCCAAAGGAATTGAGAGATTGATGATTATGTCGCACATCGTATTGGGGTTGGGTGCAGTCTCACATCTAGAGTCTTGTGCGATAAAAAGGTGCCACCAAAACTTAAAGGAAAGTTCTGTAGGGTGGTGGTTAGACCGACTATGTTGTATGGAGCGGAGTGTTGGCCGGTCAAAACTTCGCACACCCAAAAGATGAAAGTTGTGGAGATGAGAATGCTGAGATGGATGTGTGGGCATACAAGGAGGGATAAAATTAGAAGTGATGATATCTGGGACAGAGTGGAAGTGTCCTCGGTGGAGGATAAGATGCGAGAAGCTAGGTTGAGATGGTTCGGACACGTGCAGAGGAGAGCCATAAATGCCCCAGTGCGGAGGTGTGAGAGGTTGGCTATGAACGGGTTCACGAGGGGTGGAGGTAGGCCGAAAAAGTATTGGGGAGAGGTGATTCGACGGGATATGGCGCAGGTGCAACTTACTGAGGACATGACCTTAGATAGTGGGGTATGGAGGACACGGATTAGGGTAGAAGGGCAGTAGGTAGTCTAGCATAGTCCTACTTACGCTTACAAACTGGTAGCTGCAGTGTTACTATTGTAGGCCCGCTTAGCCAACCATACTAGTAGACACAATATTGTTTTATAGTCACCTGTCGTTTGATTTCTCCTGCTTTGTGTTCTCTAGGGTACTTTGTTTATCTTATTTTATCTTATCTTATTTACCTGCGTTAGTTACTGCTTCTTTTTAAGAATGCGCTATCATGACTTACTCTCTTTTGATACCAGCATTTTCATACTGCTTTAAATTTCATGCCCGGATCTGTCCATTTCACTTGCTTTGCTTGTGCTTTATCTTGAGCCGAGGGTCTCTTGGACACAGCCGCTCTACCTACCAAGGTTGTGGTAAGGTCTACGTACACTCTACCCATTCCAGACCCTACGTTGTTGGATTTCACTGAGTATGTTATTGTTGTAGATAAGTCAAAAATGTTTATAAGTCAGTTTGACCAGCCTATAAGCTTAAAACCCCCTCATAGTCCGGAAATATAGTTCCCTTTATATTTCCCTATGCCACTTCCTATGTTCGTATGAAGACCATGAAATTACTTCACCAAAATCCTACATTCCTCTTTTAGCGCAACTACCTATTGTTCGCCAGCCTGACAGTTTGTGTTATGAGAAATGCACCATCATTTCCATGCATACCAATACAAGAACACTCATGAGATTATCCAACAAAAGAAGTTGAACGATCATGATCTTTTAAAAAGGAAATGGGGATTCCAAAGACTGATCTTGAGCAATCTAGAGATCTCACCAACACTTCAGTTGATGATACTGGTTACTGCTATTGCATAAACATTTTCTGCAACATTCTCATATGGCTTAGATTACTGGTCAGAAAAACTGGAACTACAAAAAAAACATGAACTTGATTCCTGCAAGAAAATAGAGATATTTTTTATTGTTAAGTTCCAATGTATTTCTGCAAGCATCAATTTCAAATATCCAGATCTAATTGAGACGAAACATGAATGATAAGCACACCTAGACACTCAAATAAAGCATCTATACTAGAGATTCAGCTTAGATAATAAAAGGGCAGCCCGGTGCACTAACCTCCCGCTATGCGCGGAGTCAGGAGAAGGGCCGGATCACAAGGGTCTATTGTACGCAGCTTAACCTTGAATTTTTGCAAGAGGCTGTTTCCACGGCTTGAACCCATGACCTGACAGCAACTTTACCGATTACTCCAAGGCTCCCCTTCAATACAGGAAAAAGTAAAAGGAAAATAATATCAAACAAATTTGATGTATAAGAGTAGGAAACAGTCTGAAAATACAAGATAAAACAGTTAATATTAAGACAGATAAAGGATTAGCCAGTTGACCGTTGCATAAAAAATAAACGTTTGGGATAGCTAAACCACAATGAAAAAATTGAAATAGGTATCTTACTGTGGCTGCCTGAATTCAAAATAGTCCAGTGTTATTATAAATGCTGTTGAATGCAGAAAAGGCATGGATCTGCGGATATGCATTCAAGACACGGAGATCTGCTCATAATTGTAGCATAATTACATTAGCAGAAAGATGAGAAGAACAAATGAATATTGCTTTAGATGAAAGAGAGATCAAATATGCAAATCCAACTTTATAGAGGACAATAGCCTATGGTAAGTAGTACAAATCCACATTAATATCACAATGGTCATTTAATTGAACTGTATCTAGATTCCTAAACGAACGAAGAGGGTATCTAGATTCCTAAGTTTGATTGTCAAATGTATCTTCTTATGCTGAAGTGCCATATTAAGTACCAAATATATGGACAACTTACATAGTCTAGAATACATCCCTTTTCTAGGACCGCCAGCTGAGAAAGATCCACCTCCTCCCATAAGCATCTGTTAAATACAAAATTAATATTACCATCCAAGACATCATCCTACCACAGCCACTAAACTATCACATATGTGTGATTTGATTAATATATTTAAAAAGAAAGGTTTATTGCATGTGCGATAATATATTGGCAACAAGCGGCTCGGGCATGATGGCCTTCCTATCTGAGATCCAACAGTAGCCGACCCATTGACCCAAAACACGGACGACGCAACCTCGGGAGATGGTTAGACCCAGCAATCTATTGGGGACCGAGTTCCTTCTGATGAAACCTCGAGAAAGCGATGCAGATCATAAGGGTAGAAAATCACGCAATGTGGGAAGCGTTGGATGAGATGAGGCAAATCATTGCCTCACTTTCATCCAATCTGGCCGCTGGTACTTCTACACCTAGAGTGACGTCTTTAGCCCCGACAAATGGAAATAATGCTACAAGTGCCAGCCTGACAGAGGCTAGGAACGGAGATGCGTCAGGGAGCGAGTCGACCCCAAGAAACCCTTTCTAGATGCATATTTTACAATTCATGAAGGAAATAACGGGTAAGGTGAACAAAACCGTCAAAAAGGATGAAAAGAATGCTAAAGTGTTCCAGCGACAACTGGATCAAATTCCGGGGGCTCCACCGGTCATAGAGGGTCCGGATGCGAAGAAGTATATTCAGTTGGCATACAAACTCGAGGCTGCTCCAAAGCTGATCCCAAAAAAATTCAAAATGTCGAGCACCAAAGTATGATGGGACAACCGACCTGCAGGAGCACATAAAGGCTTATACAATGGAAGTTAAAGGAAACGATCTAAAGGAGAAAGAGATAGAGTCGGTTTTGATTAAAGGGACACCAAAGGCCTCTACCCTTCCATTCCTTAGATAGATAGAGAGGGAGAGCAAAGCTTTTGGTTTTTTCATGTTGTCAAAGAGTTGAACAATGCTTTTCGTGTTGTCAAAGATTTGAACAATGAAAATAGATGGCGAGTGCCTGGTCGAATTAAGAAATCCGGCGAAACACTAACTAAGGGTGCTTCGATGTTGATTTTTGGGGGATCTATGATCGCTAGTACATCTTTCATGGCAGCCAAGAAAATGAAGACCTCTGTAACACATAACAAAAGATTATGAGAAATACCAGATGAAAACACCATTACTTTCACTGATGAAGATGCAGTCGGTGCCACCTTTCCACATAACGACGCTCTGGTTATACCCATTGACTGCTTCCAAGTAAAACGTATGATGGTTGATGCAGGAAGCTCGATCAATATCATCCATTGGAAAGTGGTGTAAGAAATGAAAATAATGGGGAAGATTGTACCAGCTTCAAGAACACTCGTTATATTTAACATGGCGAGTGAAACTACAAAAGGCGAGATCTATTTACAGGTACAATCTAGAGGAGTTGTAAAAGATACCAAATTTTACGTCATAGATGGTGACATGCGGTATAATGCAATATTCGGAAGATCATGGCTCCATGATATGAAGGAGGTCCCATCGACTCTACACTTACTAGTAAAATTCTTTACTCTGAAAGGAATCAGACAGATCATAGGAGAACAACCAGCAGTAAATGAGATTTTTGCCATCGAGGAACCGGAGGCAGTCACTAATGATAAATACCAATTATAGGATCTAGAGCGAGTCCTGGATACATTACAACAAACTTTATTAAAAGAAGTGGAGCAAATGGATCTGGAAGACGAGCTCTAAGATAGACACAGGTTCTGAGGTACTTTCAAATGCCTGACAATTTCGATGCCACTAAATCAACGTCCGTGGAACTTGAACAGATCGCTCTGCATCCAGAGATACCGAAAAGAAAGGTATACCTGGACATAGAGTTGACCCCGGGGCTTAGGGAAATTATTTTTCAATATCTTAAAGTTAACAGTAATTGTTTGCTTGGTCCTATAAAGATATGACATGTATTCCTCCGGAGGTTATGACTCATAAGTTGGGTCTGGATATCAGTTTCCCTTATGTGCATTAGAAAAAGCGACTGATAGTCGAGGTCCGCAACAGGTTTGTCAAAGAAGAGGTATCTAGTTTCCTTAATATAAGATCCATCCGGAAAGTCAAATACCCGAATTGGTTAGCAAACGTAGTCATAGTACCTAAAATGGGAAACAACTTTAGAATGTGCCTTGATTTTAAAGATCATAATAAGGCATGCCCAAAGGATTCATTCCCGCTTACGAACATAGATCAAATGATCGATGCTACAGCCGGACATGAGATTATAAGTTTTCTCGATACGTACTCTAGATATACCCAGATTAGGATGCACTGGGAGGACTAAGAGAAAACATTTTTCCTCATCTATTTCGGAACTTATCGTTATAATGTGATGCCTTTTAGGTTAAAAAAGGGAGCCACTTATCAGAGGCTTGTAAATAAGATGTTTAAAAAAAAAATTGGCAAAACAATGGAGGTTTACATTGATGACATGCTGGTTATGTAAGTAGAATTATGTTAGGGGCCAAAATACGGACCCACTTTTGGAAAGATTGCCTTTTGCTTTAGTGATGACCATTATCATGAAAGCTCCAGCCTTACTTCCAATGTCACCATATTGCCATAGTGACCATGTTTCCCTTACAAAATATTCTTCACAAACCCAAACTTTCAAGACGACTAGCTAAATGAGCGATAGAATTAAGTGAATTCGATATTGAATGTAAATCCCGGACTGTGATTAAGTCACAAGTCTTAGCGAACTATATTATTGATTTCAATCCAAGGGTGACTCCACAAGCGGAGAAAGAAGTCGCCTTGTTCTCAGGTACTACCCCCGGGGTTTGGATGCTACATACGGATGAAGTGTCTAATGTTAAGGGAACCTATTTAGGAATAGTATTACATACTCCAACTAGAGAATGTTTTAGGCAAGCAATTCATAGTGTACCTTTAATTAATAATGAGGCCGAGTATGAGGCTTTGACTGCATCTCTTGAATTAGCCCGGGGACTGGGTTCTAAGATAATTGAGGTCAAATACGATTCCTTGCTGGTGGTAAATCAAGTCCATGGGATGTTTGAAGCTAAGAAGGAGTGCATGTCACTGTACCTCAAAAAGGTTCTAAAGTTTCTCTCTGGGCTTCATAAATGGACAATGGTGCACATGCCGGAGAAGAAAATATAGAAGCAGATACACTTGCCAATTCGGGCTCGTCAACAGAGTCAGAAGGCTCTAAAACTAAATCAGTAGTCCAGTTTCTTCACTCGGCATTGGATCCTACAGGATATGACGAGGTTGTTGACACCTAATTTTTGCTCTCCAATACTTTTATTTAATTACTCAAAGTTTCTGAGTCATGAACGGAGTGAAATATGCATTTTGTGAAGCGAAAATAATTTTACAAAATTATCTCGATGATAATTTGCCATGTTATTTGGTAAAATACCATCGAATATATTATTGTATATCATTTGCCTATTTTTACATATTTTAAGAAGTATTTATTAAATTTTTTATATATTAATTGTCTAAATTAATTATTTAAAAATTGATCGATATTTTACTCCGTAATGTTAAGGAAATTGGTTTAATTAAATAGAGTGTCAAGTAACATCTCTTTTTATTTCTCAATTTTAAGGGATTTTTATGTTTTATGGCTTTTATTTAAAGACTTATTTTAATTCAAACTCTTTTGATTTTAATTGGTCATTTTGGCCACAATTGAAATGGCAAGTGGCCACATTTTAAATTATTACGTGGTCATATTTGCAAAATCTACCATAACAACCAACTTTTTTAAATACTAATTTTTGGGGCCTCATCTTCCCTCTTATATCGGCCAAGCCTAGTCCATTAAGGACTTGACCCAGCCTAGTGCACACTTATAGAGAGAAAATATATTTCCCCCCTTTCAATTTCATGAAATCGGCCAAGGGTATAGAAACCCTAGCCGCCCCTTAATTCTTTCTCTCTCATTGCATCATGTTTCTATTTTCGACAATGACTCAAAGTACTTTGCCTTCTCTGCGAGGTTGTGCGTGCCCAGATGGGGAAGGAGCATTAATTGCTCGTTGTCCCTCTCTCACACCCATCCCCCACCGAGTCTCAACCAGAGGTAAACCCTTCTCTTTCTTTTTCTGCAATGATTAATGGGTTTTGTCCTACTACGAATCAAAAGAAGTGTTTCTTATTGGTTGATCTCCTTTTAATTTTGAAAAAAATTGAGAAATCTAAATATTATTTCTCTCGCACTAGTGTTGAGCAATAAATTGGGGCTTCAGGGGTTCTATATTAAGAACCCCACCCTTCATTGCTTCACGAAGCCCTGAACGTGGATTTTCCTAGAATTCAAGCAAAAGTCTCAAATTTTGAGCAAATTGGAAACCCTAGAACATTTTCTAAGGTTTTCTCATAGTTTAAATTGTTTCCTTTTTAATTTGGTACGGTGTGGCTTTTGGTGATTTCACGAAAGCTAGAAATGCTATGTCTTGACTTGCTAGTTCATATGAAAGAACGAAATGGTTATGGCCCTTTGTTAGTGTCATGAAGGTTATAGATGATGTATCCCATCTCATTGACTCTTATGAAAGAGTAGAAGTGAAATGGTACGCTATCCTTACAATGATAATCGGAAGTGTAACAATGATGTTCTTAGCCGATTAGGAGCCCTTGTCGATGGTTTCTTATGAGGTATGTACCCATGTTAAAAGGTTCTATGACTGTTATACATCTCTTGTCAAAAGTGTTCCTCGTACTCTATAAAGATCATTGGATTAGTTCCCTCGATGAGATTGTGTATCACTTCTCTTTATAGTCATTTCTAAGTCATTGGTTTCGAGTTCATGATGAATTGTAGCATTGGTTATAAATGATTTCCATAACGATTGACAGAGGGTTACCGATCACGTGTCACCCCGTCTTGTTCCTATTAGTTTTCCTGAGGTCAGTCATGCATCATGTATGTGTTTATCTACTTTATAACACCGAGTCCCATAGCGGGGTCGGGTACGATAACACCGAGACGTAGTAAGGACGGGTACGTCACTTATCTGTGCACACCACTGTAGCTAGATACTATGACACCGAGTCCTATAACAAGGTCGAGTAGGATGACATTGAGACCTATTTAGGTCGGGTACGATAACACCGAGTCCTATATTAGGGTCGGGTACGATATGATATTGACATCACCCCAATGTGTGGCTATATATATATAAAATTGGTTTTAGTGATATTATGCATTGCATATGCCCACAGTGGCTTCCCGAGGTCCATGTTATTCTTTTACTTCTTAGTACTCTTGTTATCATTATTTACCATCGAGCTATGGCCGGGTGGGCAGTTACCACTGATCAGTTGAGCAATCGGACAAATAAATTCACGATGTTAATGTAGCGGCGTAAAATAAGATTAGAAATTAAGAATGATCATTATGTATGTTGTGGCCCTCATCGGTATTTTATATGTTCAGGTTGACTTGTATCCCTCTTACTTAGGATTATGTAATATTGTGTTTTATTATGTCTTACATATTCAGTACATTATTCGTACTGATTTTTTTCTTGGGGACACTTATTTCATGCCACGCAGGTTGAGGTAGGCAAGAAGAGGACCCACCCTTGTAGATCGCGTTCAGATATCAACTTATGTTGGTGAGCTCCATTTCCTCCCGGAGTATGGCTGAGTCAGTATTATGTTTATATCATTTGGTATGTTGGGTATGTCGGGGGCCCTGTCCTGACTTATGTGTTGTGTCAACTTTTTCTTAAAGGCTTTGTAGACGAGTCTTGTGTTGTACAGTTGTTCAGTACGACCTCGTAGGCCTAGATGTTGGTTAGAGATTATGTTAGCATTGTCGGCCTTAGCATGTACATATGCATAGGTTGGGTTCCTCAGTTTGCAGGATTTTTATATTACAGTTATCATTCTGAGGCCTTGTCAGCCCATATGGTTATACGTTCGTGTGATGATATTCAGATGATTCCCTCGTGCTGTCCAGGCGCCGGGTGTCGGCCATACTCCCAAGGTTGTGGTGTGACAAAAACAGCTTCCCAGCAACTGAAATTCTAGTCATTTGAAAAAGTACTATGCCTAACAGGGAAAATATGTGTTGCACTCTTTTTTCCTTCAATCGATTTTTGTCCCAATTGGATTTTTTTTGGTAAGGTTTTTAATGAGGCAGACCATAAAGCGTATTGAGATGATTTACCAAGACAAGACTCTGGTATACCTTTACTGTAAAGCATGACATGAAAATAACTAAACTAACACCATGAATGAAATGGGGCTCTCCAACGGTTTATACTAATGAAATCCTAGCGAGTCGATCTGTCATTCTAAAACTCATTACCTGCACCGTGAAGTGTAGGCCTCGAGCAAAAGGGACATAAGTACATTTGAATTGTACTGTAACTAAAGCAACTGAACAAATAAACAGGCACATGAAATAATAGGAACTGAAATTGAAACTATAACATGAACATGAGCATGTATAATATCTGATATGAATATATATAATAAAAATAAAATATGACAAATCAATTTAAGTGGGAGAGCTTTAGTATAATCGATATGAAACCACCACGCTGGAATGTGGCATCTGATATCTACCCGATTAGCTAATCCATTTCGTACCTTGCATGGGTACGATACATGAACATGACATGAATAGATCCAAAACCCCGCAATGGGTACATGAAGGAATCGTCCTCACTATGTGGAGTGATCCTTATTCTACATTGGCATACATAGTTTCAGGTATTAAACCTTCTCAGTAATCTGTGCAACTCCCAAAACATGAACATGAATATATTTGGCTTGTAATCCAATGAATTTCATATATATAACTTGTAAGCATAGCTTGTAAATGAAATATAATATGTATATAGTTTTACTAAGACATGGAAAATAATGCATGGTTCATGAGGTGATACAATAGTAGTTCATAAACAATTCATATTTCATGCTTGAACTCATGGAATCAGTATTATGAGCATTCATAGATTACAAACGGATTCCAAATAACGATAACGGAATATCAAGAATACAATAAGGAAATAGTAACACAAACATGGTGTATCATAAGATATATAATTTAAGGTTGTTATGAACTTAAAATAAAACCCCAAGTATAGAAGTTCATAGTTTCATGGATAAACGTGGTGTGGGGAAGAACAACGGTGTTCCCGCATGTGGATAGAAGCTCTACATACCTTATTCGCTCCTAATCTTATAATAAAAAATTGAACTTGATGAAGAATTTCCAAAAGCCTGAACTTTATTCCTTGAGATGGGTTTTCTTGAAAACCCTAGGTTAAGAATCAATGATTTCGCTTAGGACTTGAGTATACTTGATTAGAATCATGTGGAAATACATGGAAAGGGCTTACCTTTAACTATGAGGATGATTGTAGGAGATGAACTTCGTGCTAGGGCTTGGAAGCATTAAAAAAGAATTAAAAAGACTGAAAATCATGAATATATATTGTTCAGTCGTCGGAGATTCTACGGCCTTATTGTATGGTCCATACAATTTTACGGCTAGTTGTACGGTCTGTACATAATTGTATGGTCTGTAGAATGTGATCATCAATGGGTTTGACATTCCAGTGATTACCAAAAGTTGGGGGCCTTTCTACGGTCAAAAGGTACAGTCCGTATATTTTATACGGTCCGATAAGTTGGGCGTACAACGCTGATCACTGAACTGAATGATGTTTTTGACTTCTCATTTCCTGTCTTAGTTTTCTAAACTCCTAAATCATGCACAATGCTTAGTTTGAAAGTATGAGATTTTACAATATCTCCCCTTGGGATCATTCATCCTCGAATGATGGGTCATGGTTAAGAATGAGATTGGACATGGCATGAGTACATGAATGTGAGGAAACATGATGTGGAACATGGGCTGAATGACATGATTATATGAAAACATGAACGTGAAGCATGAGACATGGATACATATGGGACATGACATGATTACTAAAGGTATTTACCTTGTACCCTTTTTGTTTTCTCCTCAAATAAGTGAGGATATATGGACTTCACGTCCTCTTCGACTTCCCATGTATCCTCCTTGACTTTGGGACTTCTCCACAACACTTTCATTGAGGCAACTCTCTTAGTTCTCAACTTGCAAACCCAAAGATCTAGAATAGCCACATGAACCTCTTCATATGTTAGACCATCCTTAACTATGATAGATTCGACAGGGACAACAAATGATGGATCTTCCACACATTTTCTCAACATAGATACACGTAACACTGGGTGCACAACAATTAAATATTGTGGCAATTCTAACTCATAAGCCACTTGGCCAATTCTTTTCAAGATCCTGTACGGTAAGATATATCTAGGATTGAGTTTCCCTTTCTTCCCAAATCTCATGACACCTTTCTTAGGTGAAACTTTCAGAAACACCCAATCATCAACTTGAAACTCCAAGTCTCTACGCCTTACGTCTGAATATGACTTTTGGCATCTCTAAGTTATTCTCAAATGCTCCTGAATTAACTGGACTTTCTCCATAGCCTGATGGACCAAGTCTGGCCCTAACAACTCTGCTTCACCCACTTCAAACCAACCAATTGGCGACCTACACCTTCACCCATACATAGCTTCGAACGGTTCCATTTTGATACTAGCATAGTAACTATTATTATAAGCAAATTCAATGAGAGGCAAGTGATCATCCCAATTAACTTTAAAATCAAGGACACATGCCCTCAACATATCCTCGAGGGTCTGAATAGTCCGCTCTGCCTGGCCGTATGTCTGAAGATGAAAAATTGTACTGAGATTTACCTTGGTACCCAATCATTTCTGGAAATACTTCCAAAAGTGTGTTGTGAACTGAGCACTATGATCTGAAATAATGGAAACTGGGGCCC
This sequence comes from Anisodus acutangulus, assembly GCA_029783415.1. Classification (NCBI taxonomy): domain Eukaryota; kingdom Viridiplantae; phylum Streptophyta; class Magnoliopsida; order Solanales; family Solanaceae; genus Anisodus; species Anisodus acutangulus. Next base: position 32,393,918 of record CM056492.1, on the reverse strand, counting down.
CATGAAGCATGACAATTTTTTAGATATATAACTTGACATAATCCTCTACTGAATTTGTGGTCTTGACTGGCAAGAAATGCGCTGATTTAGTAAGTCGATCCACAATCACCCAAATCGAATCATACCTTCAGGATGAGCGAGTTAGACATGTTATTAAGTCCATGTTTATCATTTCCCATTTCCAAACAGGAATATCAATACTCTGAGCCAACCCACCATACCTTTGGTGCTCGGCTTTCACCCGCTGACAATTCAAATACTTGGCTACAAAGTCTGCCACATTCCTCTTCATATCGTTCCATCAATAAATATCTTGAAGATCATGATACATTTTTGTAGAACCTAGGTGAATATAATACCTGGAATTGTGCATTTGTCCGTCCACATCTGGAACACATAACCTGTCTCGGTACCTCAAAGTACCATTATCTCCCCTTGTTTAAAAGTCGTAGTCTTATGCTTGTGAATACTTTCTTTCAGCTGCAACAGATAGGGATCATTAAACTACTTCTCCTTCACTTCAGCTACTAAGGAGGATTCAGACATGTTCTAGACAACCACACCACCATCTTTGGAGTCCAAAAGTCAAACTCCTAAACTGGTTAGTCGGTGAATTTCCTTCGTCATAGCTCTCTTTCCTTCTTCAACATGAGTTATGCTTCCCATGGATTGCTGACTAAGAGCATTGGCTACCACATTCATTTTCCCCAGATGGTAGAGAACATCCACATCATAATCCTTTATCAATTCAAGCTATCTACTTTGTCTAAGATTCAACTCCCGCTACTAGAAAATATACTGAAGGCTCTTGTGATTTGTAAAAATGCCAACGTGAACTCCATACAAATAGTGGCGCCATATCTTGAATACAAAAACCATGACTGCTAATTCTAAATCATGAGTCAGATAGTTCTTTTCATGAGGCTTAAGTTGTCTGGATGCATAGGTTACAACCTTGCCATGTTGCATTAAAACACACCCAAGACCAACTCCTGAAGCATCACAATATACAACGAACCCCTCGGTTCACTCTGGCAATGTTAACACTGGTCAGTCTCATTTTCAATTCTTTGAAACTATGCTCACAAGCATCTAACTACTAAAATTTGACTTTCTTCTGAGTTAATATGGTTAATAGAGCTGAGATGAAAGAAAAACCTTCTACGAAACGCCTGTAATAGCCTTCTAGACTCAAGAAACTTCTTATCACAGAGAATGAGGTGGGTTAGGGCCAATTCTTTACAACGTCTATTTTATGAAAATTAACTTGGACGCATTCACCTGAAATCACATGGCCTAAGAATGCTACTGACTTTAGCCAAAATTCACACTTGGAAAACTTTGCAAAAATCTTGCGGTCCTGAAGTGTCTGCAACACTATTCTGAGATGTTCTACATGGTCCGCCTTACTACGAGAATTGACTAGAATGTCATCAATCAAAACAATAATGAAAAGGTCAAGATAAGGCTTGAAGATCCAATTCATAAGATCCATGAAAGCAGCTGGTGCATGCAGCAATTTAAACGACATAACACAAAATTCAGAATGACCATAGCGAGTTCTGAAGACAGTTTTTGAAATGTCATCTTCCTTAACCTAAAGCTGATGGTATCCTGATCTGATGTCAGTCTTAGAATAACACTGGGAACCCTGAAGTTGATTGAATAAGTCATCAATTCTGGAAAGAGGATACATGTTCTTAATGGTGACCTTGTTCAACTATCGGTAGTCAATGCACATACACAGAGATCCATCATTCTTTCAAACAAATAAGACCGGTGCACCCCAAGGTGAGATACTTGGTCTAATAAATCCTTTATCACAAAGATCTTTCGACTGGGCTTTTAGTTATTTTCGCTCTACTTGAGCCATTCTATATGGAGGAATATATAGCGGCTTAGTACTAGAAATTAAATCAATTCCAAAGTTGATCTTCCTATCGGGAGGAACACCAGGAAGATCTTCTAGAAACTCGCTAACAACTGGTACAGACTGAAGAGTTGGGGTCTGGGTATTTGCATCCCTAACCCAAACTAGATGGTAAATGTACCCCTTGGATATTATCTTTCTGTCTTTAAAATAGGAAATAAACCTATCTATGGGTGGTACTGCATCACCCTTCCATTCTATGACTAGCTCACTAAGAAATTCAAAACTCAAAATTTTGGTTCTACAGCCTATTGTGGCATAACATGAAGACAACCAATCCATGCCCGTGATTACATCAAAGTCTACCATTTCTAACTCTACCAAATATGCTACTATAATGTAGTGATAGACTTTAACTAGACAACCCCGATATACTAGTCTAGCTATAACTGACTCTTCGACTAGAATTGATACTTCAAAAGGTTCGTGCAACTTTTCTGGTTCTATCCCAAATTTTATAGCAATGAATGGGGTTACATATGATAGAGTGGATCCATGATCTATAAGGGTATAAATGTCAAAAGTGAAAATAGTTAGTATACCTGTAACAATATCTACACAAGCCTCGGTATCCTGACGACCTGCTAATCCGTACAAGCGGATTGGACCTCCGTCTGTGTTACTAGACTTAGTTGTACCAAGCCTTGATTGGGCCTGCGAATTACTTGGAACTGCTGAATTTATGGATTGAGGCACATTACTTCATGTACCTTGCTTCACTGATGGACAATCTATATGAAAGTGACCTCACTCACCACACCTATAACAGATATTCATACCCATGCGACACTTCCCCGGATCTCTTACCACACTTACCATAGACTGGATTATTAAATATCCCCTGACCCACACTGGCTTCGGACTGAGAGCCTGATGCTCTGAAGTTCTGCCTCTTCTGGTCATTTCTGAACTTTGGGACTGGGAGCTTGATGTTCTGAAGTTCCACCTCTTCTGGTCATTCCTGAACTTTGAGACTAGGGCACTGGCTGAATATGGAGCAGGTCCCGATGACCTATTTTTAAAGAACTGTCTGCCTCCACTTCTCTCATGGCTGAGGTGATCTGAAGACTTAGCTCTCTTATTGAACTTCCCATCTTTCTCTTTTTGTAACGCTTCATCTTCCTTCATTCTGCTCTAATTACCTTGTACAAAAGCAACCATCTTAGTAATAGTCATTTCTTTATTTTGAGCAGAAATGTTAGCAGTACTGAACAAATGGGGGTCAAGACCCCACACAAAATGTCTAACTCTGGCCCTCATATCCGAAACCATGTGCAGTTTATACTTAGCAAAAGAAACAAAGTGGATGTAGTACGCATGCACACTCTCCTACCATTTTTCTTGAGCTTTTCGAATTTGAAGGCCTTTGCCTCCCTGAGCTCTAGCAGCAGAAAGTGTTCAATGAAAGCATCTGTAAATTCATCCCAAGTCACAAGAGACGCACCTTCCCCTCGGGACTATTTCTATGACTCATACCAAATATTAGCAACATCTTGCAACTGATAAGCTCCAACCTTAGTTGCCTCTATCTCAGTATCATGTATAACATGAAAAATCTTCTGAAGTCCGTCAATGAAATTCTGCAAATCCTCTGTCTTGCTAGACCCTGTGAACACCGAAGGCTCCATATGTAGAAATTCCCGGGTTCTGAAACTTGATGACTCTCCACTAGCTCCTGTACTTAGAGTCATTCCCAAACATTGAGCTTATGTATCCACAATCTGGGTGATTAGTTGAATAGCTTCCCTAACATCCCGGTCAGTGGAACAAGGTGGCGGAACTGGAGTATGAACCTCTGCAAGCCTCCTAGTGTCAGGTGGGGGTGTTGTTCCTGCATTAGCTATCTGCGCCGAGTGTTTTCCTCCTGAGTAGCATTGGTAGCAGCCTTCTTGCTTGTAGTTGACTTCCTTTTAGCAAGCATTTTCTGAAATACATAATACGCACGAGTTAGATGAATGTCCTGAAGGTATAACTGCACGATCTAAAGTATAAAAGAAGTAAGACAATCCAAGATGTCTTGGTGGTAAACTGTTTATATGTGTGGGTGCCACACACACATAAAAGTGACCCTACTGGATATGATTTCATAGACTCTCTAAGACACTTGAAATTAAGCTTTGATACCAAGTTTTATAATTCCCCGAACCATGGCCTGGAAGAAACACGGCACTCGGTGACTGACTTCATGTGATCGAGTGAACCATATGGGTTGATGAATCAATATAGACATCAAAACATACAATAATAATGATCTAAAACATGTAGAACTGAATACTGAAAAGAAAGTATGAAATATAAAAGCAAAACTAATCTGAAAATATAATATAGCCTGAAATACTGATTATCTGATGTGACATGCTAACTAGTCTATGAAACCTCTGAAATGTGAGTCTGACTGCAAAACTGTTTTATCAGGACAAGGATCTGGCATACCTTTACAGTAAAGCATGACATGAAAATAACTAAACTAACATCCCAAATGAAATGGGGCTCACTGATGGATGATATTGATGAAATCCTACCGACCCGATCCATCGTCCTGAAACTCAATACCTGCACTGTGAAGTGTAGGCCCAGGGTAAAAGGGATGTAAGTACATTTGAATTGTACTGTATGTAAAGGAACTGAAAGGATAAGCAAGCACATAAAATAATAGGAACTGAAACTGAAATTGTAACCTGAGCATGAGTATGTATAATAACTGACATGAATATATATAATAAAAATAAAATATGGTAAATCAGTTTAAGTGGGAGAGATTTAGTATAACCGACATGAAACTACCACGTTGGAACGTGGCGTATGATCTCTGCCCGATCAGTTAAGCCATCTCGTACCTTGATAAAGAATTCCCAAAAGCTTGAACGTAATTCCTTGAGATGAGTTTTTTGAAAACTCTAGGTTAAGAATCAATGATTTCGCTTAGGACTTGAGTATACTTAATTAGAATCACATGGTAATACATGGAAAAGGCTTACCTTGAGCTATGAGTATGATTGGAGGAGAGAAACTTCGTGCTAGGGCTTGGAGACATTGAAAAAGAATTAAAAAGACTGAAAATTGTGATTATATATTATTCAGTCATTGGGGATTCTACGCTCGTATTGTACGATCCGTATAATTTTTACGGTTAGTTGTACGGTCCGTACATAATTGTAATGTTCATATAATGTGACCATTTCTGGGTTTCAAATTCCAGTGATTACCAAAAACTGAAGGCCTTCCTACGATCATAAGGTATGGTCCATATATTTTATATTGTCCGTATAAGTTGGGCCTATAAAGCGGATCAATGAACTTCATGAAGTTTTTGACTTCTCACTTCCCGCCTTAGTGTTTTAAACTCCTGAATCACGAACAAGGCTTAGTTTGAAGGTACGAGGTGTTACAGATGAAATATTTTACATATGTAATCGGACTAATCACACTAGATGGCAGCCGGTGTATCCTTACATTTATGTCTCATTTGTATGTCAAAGGAATCAGTAAATTTTCCTTTTACTATAGAGGAAACACGTTTACGGTACATAAATCAAGCTTAATAAAGCAAAAGGTTTGTATGAATAAACAAAAATAGCAAAGTCTGGAAAAGCAAGTTCATTCATCATTATAAACTCCCGGGCGCAAAAGTAACCCAAAAATGGAATTACAAACCTATGAAAGGAATCGATACACTCGATCCCATAGTCTGTGTGGGGCATTTCAAATCAAAAACAAATTTATAAAGCCTGCGAAAGTGACTGGCCGACCCGATCCTATGGTCCGCCACTTGAACGCAAAAGGTCATAATGAAACAACAATCTGAATTAAAAGAAGAGCTAAGCAAGATGGGTGACATCGGAATCCTCATCTCCTGGATCATTCCGTTCAGCAATTTGAAGATCTTCCATGGCTGACTCGGCCACTTCAAGATAAATATTTGCTTCAAGAAATGTTATGAGAATATTCACCAGTGTTAGGCTCATGGAGGGCATCCCTACGCTACTTCAGGATGGCCAGGTGTCGTTGGAGTTTCCATTTCCGGCATCTAGCTCGAAGGTGTTCCTAAAGATTCTCGGCATTGACAAGCTGGCCATGCGCAGTAGCTAGGTCTACCTCCAACCTAGTGGTCTTGCTCTACATATTTATGTAAATGGAGGTGAGGACTTGTAAGGATTTCTCATGGTCCCTTAGAGAATCGGTAGCATCACCCAGGCATAATCAAAGTGGGGCTTAAAGGGAATTTGAATCCCAAATTTCAGCTTAAAGTCTTTCCACCTCAGCTTGGAGATGTTGGTTATCTAAGGACATCTTTTCTTCACCTGGGGGAGAGATTAATTTTTTTGCCAGATCCACAGTGGAAAGAGCAGCCACATGACTCTGGAGAAAAAAGGCATATTAAAGAATCTTTGGAAGTTCAAAGACTATTGTATGAAAATGGAATTGGAAGTCGGGGATACCTAAATAAATAGGTCAGTCAGGTGAGCGAGTGAATCCTCCAAGCTCGCGTTCGGAAATTTAGGACGAGGTGAAGAGGTTGATGTACCAACATCTATACCGGTAGAGGGGATGTCGCTACCCTTGGAAGGTTGAAACTTCATAGCAGCAGACCCTTCCTTAGGGACCTCGTTCAAGGAAGTTCCAACACCCCCGGGAACCCCTACCGTCATCATTCTCCTTCTTTCTCTTATCATCATCATCAATTTGGAAAACATCGTGCTTTACTTCCTTCCAGGCTTAGATAAGCCTACATTTGGTTCTCACTCTTGAGCCAATCCCTTTGGGGACAACAGTTGTATCTTCTTGGAGCCTTCGATCACGACTGTTGGAGGATGCTCAAACAATATTTGTCAAAGCAGTGGCATGAGATGGTATTTTTTGGGAAGCAGATTTCCTCACGGGGAGTCCTAAAGGAAATAAGAAAAGGATTACGTATAAATCGAAACTCATTTTATTTATGAATAATTCTTTGGTTTCTTATAATGGATTTTCGTATTCCACAACTTGGAAGTAGGGGTGGCCAGTGGGCCGGATTCGAGGCGGGTCCCGGTGAGACGGGACCCGATGAAACTGGGGAAGGTCGAGAGTGGTCTTCCGGCGGGCCAGGACTGGCGGGAGAGGCCGATGTCCCGTCCCTCATCCTGTCAGAAAATGGGACCAGTCATGGCGGGGCAGGGTCGGGTTGTGATCGGGATTTCCATTATTTTTTTGGCACTTAATTTTAAAAAATAATATATATAAACACTTCAATAATTGAACAAGATAGTGTAATAAAAACATCCGAAGGCTATTTTTGTGCCTCTTATATTACTTAATAGAAATATGGTTTTTTTGTAATACAATTTCAAAATTGTTGCAACTTTGTGGTGTTGAAAGTTTCAAATCACGTAGTAAAATTGTAACTAAAAAAATTACATATTTATAAACACCTTTTCTAATTTTTTCACAATGTCTTGTGGTTCTTCGGTTGGAATTGGAATTTGTTGGTCAGATTGGTCGATGTCACTTCCAGTTCCGTCGGACAAGATTTCGTTGTAGTTTAAATCGTCTTCTTCGTTGATCTATGGTTGACCGCACCTTCTATGCTCCGCTCATATCTAATATCTGAATAAAACTGGAATCTCCAAGCTGTCTCCCATTAATGAGTGTTTGTGCTCTCCAATTTGAAATCTTCCGGCAGAAAAAGAGCTTTCAGACGTTGTTGATGACGCTTGAATGTTCAACACATCTCGGACCATCTTTGCTAGTGTCGGAAATGTCTTCTCATTTTTCCTCCAGTATTTAAGCAAGTCTTCACGTCCTTCTTCATTGAAAACTACTTGGTACGATACAACACGCTGCAAAACAAAAACATCAAACTCGATAACTTGATTAGCAGTGGAACCACTAAACATTTTATTTCTAAGGCTTTCAATACTAGCCGCAGAAACAATGTCTTTTATAAGGTTGTATTGAAGAAGAAGAAGAAGAAGAAGAAGATGGTATAGAAGCCGGTTGGTTGCTAGCACTTTCTTGTTGGTAATTCGTATATACTTTTTTGTATTCATCGTGTATGCTAGACAAAACTTCTTCTTTAGTTGGTTCCTTAGGTGGTTGTTCATTTGGATTTTTTAGAGTTGGAGGTGGAAGTACTGCTATACAATCATAAATAGTTTCAGTAAGTGCTTTACAACCGTCTATTTTAATAGTCGGATTTAATACAACACCAATAATATAAATAGTGGCAATAGGAAAAAAATATTTTTTTTAATTTGATAAACATTTTTTATTAGGTGCCTTATAAGATGGTTTTTCATATATTCATTAAGTAATAAAAATATTAGAGCTATAAAATAACATAGTTAAAATAGTAGGATAATATATACCTGAAAATTCTTTAGTTGCTTGAAAGAATTTCTCTAAAAATCCAATAAGTTCTAAAAAAAAATTTCAATCATTATCTATAAGCATATCAGTTGGATTTTGATTATGGGCATAAAAAAATAAAGTTATAGGTCTTCTATAATCGTAAGCAACAAGTAGTTGTTCATATAGAAATTTCACCTAGTCGCTACTTTTTCAGGAATTTTTCTAAAAGGTAATCCACAACCGTGACAAGTTTTTTTATATTCTTTTTTTCTTTGTATTCTATTACTTCTAAAAATAAAGTTTATGACAAATTGTACTTCATTAAGAATGTCTTAAAAAGTGATAGATCATCCTTTACAACTAAGTTATAAATATGGCACACACATTTTATATGAAAATGATTAGGAAAAGATGGAGTTAATAGATCTTTTAAAAGTCTCACAATATAATTATTAGAAGAAGCATTATCTAATGTAACAGTCATTATTTTATCAGTTATACCATGATAATCGCAAACTTGATGAATATTATCTGCAATAAAAATTTTAGTGTGCCTATCATCAATATATCTATATGCTAAAATACGTTTTTGCATAGACCAATTATAATCTATCCAATGACATGTTACAGTTAAATAATCATTGTCGTTAGTACTACGGCCTATATCAGAAGTGATACAGATGTTTCCAGGAAAATGATATAATGAATAACGTAAATATTGTTGATATTCATTTGCAAATTTAAAAATGTCTCTCCTAAAAGTTGATCTAGGAAAATCGTTAAAAGCAGGATTATACATTTCTCTAATGTAATAAAACCAGGAGAGGAATGAAATGAAAAAGGCAAACCCTCCACCGCAACTAATTTTGCTATTGCTTCCATATCTCTATGTTTATCATATTTACGACCTACAATTCCCCCTGTCATCGGATTAATTTGACCCTGTACTTTCTCCGGGACGCTATGTGAACCTTGTCCCGACTGAGAGCGCATTGGCGCACCCGACTTTGTAGCCTCGTATTCATCCTACCTAGCTTTGTGAAAGCCTTGTACATGTCTCAATAAACCTCTCGTCCCACCCTGACCTTTTCCCATTTTAAATTTATAAACATTTTTACAAATTTTACATCTAACTACTTAATTCTCTTGGTCCCTATCAAAAAAATCTCATGCAATTGATTATATTTTTTGTTGTGTGGGGCCTCGTCTTATACTAGGGGGAATAAGAGGCGTTCCGGTTTCAGTTTGAGGCTGAGACTCAGTCTGAGGTTGAAGTTGTTCAGGTGAACTAGTGGGTGTGTCATATGGATCATCTTCTAAATTAAAGTCTGGTTCAGTTGCAGAATATATCTCATCATCTAATGGTATATCATTAAAAAAAATTAGTTTCATCTATATAAGTGTAATCAATCAAATCATCCTGTCTAGGAATAGGATGACTAGAAGAAGTACATCTGCCCTTGTTACCCTTACTAGAAGAAGCACCATTATCCTTACCCTTAATAATACATCTTAATCATTCCATTTTAATTATGCAAATAAATAATTAAAGATAATGGAATTAAGTGTGATAATTAAAATAAAGTAACAATAATAATTTAAATTTAAAGAAGGAACAAAGGTACCAAACGTCGACGTAACATCGACTTGTAGTCGAGGTTGAAAACTGAAACTTTGCTCGATGGATGATCCTCAAGCTAGTTGCCAACTTCAGTCCCAATTTTTGAACTTCGATACAATTATAAAAATGAGCAAATAAAATAAAATATTTAGTAGGCAATGTAATTGTAGACTTATACAGAGATAGATTGAGAGATTGTAGGAAGATGTGTGAGATAAAATGAAGAGAAAATGAGGTAGTTTTAGTTGAAAAATTGAGTTAAAGTGTAAATATACTAACTTAGGGGTTAAAATAAATATTAAGGGGTAGGGGGTTTATGGGATGGGGGGCCAAATTGGCCGTTGCACAATGACCAAAATATAAATTGGCCATTGTGCAAGGACCATTTTTGCAAAGGGGGGTCGGGGCGGGGTCAAAAGGGGTCGGGGTGGGGTCAGAAGGGGTCGGGGTAGGACGAGCCTGGACGGGACTAGCCCAGGTCCCGTCCCGGTTTTGAGTCCTAACACTATTTTTTAGGGGGGATTGGGGCGGGGTCGGGTCTGGGCAGTACTTACTTGGAAGTCATGCTCTTCCAAGCTGATTCGTGTCCGGAGAAACGCATAGGAGGCCAACCACCCTTTCAAAGATCCCATCTATCAATCAGTTCAACGAGGACAATTGCAAAATAAAACAATAAAATGGACTATATGCCCAGAACAAAAGAAGTAACCAATTTTGTCAAGAGAACTTACGAGTAGTATTTCATGCTTTAGGAAAAGGTTCGGATGAAGGTTGGTGCAATTGGTAGGCCTAGATCATCACAAACATGTTCAACCATCCACGATCATAATCATATTTAGAGTTAATCAAACTATGGATCCCTCGAGGATATAAGTGGATGATTCCCTCTCTCCCCCCCCCCCCCCGAAATAACCGAGGGAAATATAGGTGAATCAGGTGGTCGATGGTGAAAGAAACTCCAGCACGATCAACCAACAATTGAATGCAATACACTATCCTCCAGAATTGAGGAGCCACTTGGTTTAGACACGCCTGGTAGAGACGGTAGAGGTCCTCGATGATTTGCCAGACCAGGAGTCAGAAGCCAATAGTGAAGGGATATGTATGAATCACTGATTAACCCTCAATATAGTGGTTCATCCAGGCTTCAGGACATACTATCATAACATCGATTTCATTATTAAAGTCGAAATATTTGTGAACTTGGGGAAAAATACCAGTAGTAACCAATGAACTAATCTCCTCAACAAACTCGTGGTGGTCATCAATGCAAAAATTCCATGATACTTAAAACCTGAATGAAGTACCTTAGCAATAACAGAACTCAAGTTGATCTCTTGACTGGTAGGAGAAGCAGAAGCTTTTCCTAATCGACAATGGGTAGTTGAGTTGTCGTCGTTGGCTTTTTCCCAGAAGATGGGAGAAAGAATGGTTTAAAGGAGAAGATATGGAGGACAATGTGATTTTTTGTAGAATGGAAAGAGGGAGAGACAAAGATAAAACGAAAATTTTGAAGAATCTTGTGCAAAAGGAAAGAAAAATATGAGTGAATCTGTGCTAAAGATTTTGGCCTCATATAAAAGGAAAGTATAAAGACAATGATCGAAAAATGAGAAGACGCGACTCATCATGATTACACAGATTTACTCATCGGGGCCATATGTATATAATATAGTATCAAGCCACTCTATGAAAAAAATCATGTCATGTCATATTGTACCCGGCATCATAGAGGACTCAATCGTACCTGACCCAGATATGGGACTCGGTAATATGTGCATAAATAAGTATCGTACCAGGTCGACTATAGCGTGGCTCAGTAAGAAAATAGATTTATATATAAGTGCAATGCAATCAATGACTCTGAACGGCCTTATGGATCTAGTCGGAGTGACTCAATGTCGTTATCCTCTGACTATCGTCATGTAACCGTGTCTGCATAAATTTTCCAAGAATCAACAAGGATCATAAGAAGATATTAGATTCAATTAAATCAAAGAGGAAAGTGTCCCCAACAAAGAACAATAGTAAGAGCCATGAAACATATATCAAAATGAAATAATAAAGTTCACAAGCTTTAATCTCAAGAATAAAGTTCCTTTTTGATGTAACGCCGTTATAGTTACGCTTATTCATAGGTCATTCCAAAAGGATGAAGGAATAAGCCGTAACATATCTTTTTTGCTTTGAAAGTGCTAGTTTACAATTCTCTGGCCACTCTTCGAATGATACCCTACGTATTAGTGGCAATTCGATCAATATTGAGTTGATAAACTAAAGATGGTTTCATTATGATACTTTATCAAACACTTGAGGTGCTTATATTCTCATATCCTTTGTTAATGGAAATTCAATATCAGAATAATAACCTTAGCTCTTTCTAGCTTCCTTTCCTCCTCCGTCAACTATTAACAAGATTCAACGATTTAATACCAAGCTTTAACTTTAATCAAATAGCCCAACACAAGTTAAGAACAACCTTTACATGTTTTCTAGCCATTCATCTACATAGCTTGAAATATCCATCATCAAGACTAACACTTTAATTAAGCACCACAACCACATCTATAACATAATCAAGTTTCATCCCATAATTCTCAGCCATAACAAGTGATATAATCAACTTCCAAATAACCCAACAACAAAACCCTAACTTCTCCTTGCCAATTAAAGTGCTAACTCGTAGATTCTTCACCCTAACGCTTAGTTAACACATGAATAAGAATAAGCACAAGAAATAGAGTGTAATTCTTACCTTATACAGTAAGTATAACCTCGTACCAAGTCTCTTCATCCACCAAGAACAACCCTCAATTGTATAGCAACTTCATAGAAGAGTTATTCCTTGCTTAACCTAGCTTTTGGATGTAGAATTAGGGTGTAATCACCTTGAAATCACTTTGAAACCATGGAAATATGTTGGGAGGGTTTGAGAGAGAGAGAGTCATGTGTTGGTAAAAAAATTACCAAAAATTGTCTTGGAATCGCTTAAAATCGAAACAAAGTCTACCATTGACCAAATTGACGGTCCAATTTGACAGTCCGTACAATTTTATACGGTCCGTCAATTTGGATTTTATAATTTGTCTCCCACAAATACTGTGGGGGTCCTATTTTAATGGTCCGTACAATTTTGTATGGTCCGGCAATTTGGACCATACAATATATCCTCCAAAAATATGGTGGGGGATCCCATTTTGACGGTTCATACAATTTTGTACGGTCCGTCCTTTTAGGCCGTCAAATTGGAATTCTGCAGATTTTCGTCGAAACATATTTTCTTTGATCTGTTTCACTTATATACACTCCGATACTTCTGTAGACAACCCACAACTCTCATTAACCTTCCGTAAGGTCACATATCCTCTCGGAATGCCAGTATCAATCGGCAACGCGATGAAATGTGAAACTACAAGGCGTAACATCCTTACCCCCTTAGAGATATTCGTCCGTAAATGTTGAAAATATTCTAACTCTTAGGTTCTCCATCTTTAGTTTATCGACCCGATATTGATCGAATTGCCTCTAATACGTAGGGTATCATTCAAAGAGCAGCCGGAGAATTATAAACTAGCATTTTCAGAGCAACAAAGGTATGTTAAGGCTTATTCCTTCATCATTTTGGCATGACCTATGAATAAATGTAACCATAATGACGTCACTTCAAAAAAGAACTCTATTCTTGAGATTAAAGCTTGTGAACTTCATTGTTTCATGGCTCTTTCTATTGTTCTTTGTCAGGGAAACTTTCTGCTTTGATTTCATTTAATCTAATATCTACTTATGATCTATGTTGATTCTTGGAAAATTGATACAGACACAGTTACATTATGATAGTCAGAGGATAACGACGTTGAGTCACTCCGATTAGATCCATAAGGCCTTTCAGAGTCATTGATTGCATTGCACTTATATATGTATCTATTTTCTTACCGAGCCACACTACAGTCAGCCGAGTACGACACCTATTTGTGCACACCACTGTAGTTAGTTTTGATATTATCAAGTCATATATTTGGGTTGGGTACGACCGAGTTCTCTACAAGGCGGGTACAATATGACATGACATGATTTTCCCCATAGAGTAACTTGATACTATATTGTATACATATGGCCCCGATGAGTGGCTGAATTTTTAAAGACATGCATATATATTCATGATTGTAACAGGGCATGTCCTCCGAGGCTATTTATGAGTTTTGGGTTGACTTCTGTGCCCATATCTCTTATGTTATATCTTTTGTTCATTTTTGTTATCTGCTTTACATATTCAGTACATCTTTCGTAATGATGTCCTTTTACAGGACACTGTGTTTCATGCCCGCAGGTACAGATAGAGATGCAGATGATTCCTCACAGTAGGTGACTCGACTTAGCTGAAGGTTGTCATGCTATTTTCTTCGGAGTTGTTTAGTGAGCTGATAGGTATGATGGTTGCATATATGTATATAGTTGGGTATAGCGAGGCCCTGTCCCGATCAGATGTTGTTGACACGCTCTTTAGAGGCTTGTAGACAGTCATGTTGTGTATTATGGTCTTGTCGGGCTCTTTAGTAGACTTGTTCTGTTCATGTTGGCCTTGTTTTATATATATGTATATGTTAAGCCTTTTATGCGTGCAAGTGATTGTGTCTCTGATACCAAGTTTGTCACACACCCCAAGGTTGGGGTGTGACATAAAGTTCATCGCTTCTGAGTCGAGTTGAAGACGAAGATCAAATCCACTTCCGGACACATAAGGTATTCATCCGGAAAGTGTCGGGACTATTTGTATGGGGTAAAATTCGTATCATATAGCTGGACGAATTGTGTTGTGACACGGAAAAAAAAGGATGAGCCAGATCCAAGTCAGCCATAAATTTTCAAATAAAATTACATAGAACACGTGGGTTACAAGAAATTAACATGATACTCTAACTCTGAGTTATTTTAAAGAATATCATAAGGATCTTTATCGTTCTAGAACACTTAAACAATTACTTTAAGTTCAAGCCAACCAAAAGATAGATTTAGACTAACTATATTTTTTGTTCAATAAAAAAGGGACAAAGTGCAAATATATCCCTCAACTTTGCGTTTAGAGTAGCTATGCCCCTCGTTAAAAAGATGGTGCATATATATTCTTACTGTTACACAAATGGTGCAAATATTATGTCGTCATTAGTGTAAATAGTTGAAAGACATTTAAGTTATTTTAACTGAAAAAATTGCTTATTACTCCCTCCGGATAAAAAAAAGTGTCTACTTAGCCTTTTTTTATTGAGTAAAAAAGAGTGTCCACTTATCAAATCAAAAAAGAATTAACCTTATTTTTTCAAATTTTCCCCTATTAATTACTATGTGATCAAATTTTAATACATATTTCATTAGGAGCAGTTTAGTCAAATTACTTCTTTTTGTCTAGGAGTTTGTATTTTCTTGAGGGGTACAAATGATTAAGTGGACAATCTTTTTTATTTGGAGGGAGTAGTACCTTTTTGTCAAACAATTAAACAACTTATTATCAGTTTCAACACTTTTATCCAAATACATAAATACTTATTTAGCACTTAAAAGTTACTCTCTCCGTTCCTAAATAAATGGTGTTTTATGGTTTTCATTTTATTTCAAAATAAGTGAAAACAAAATAAGTGGTCTTTTAGGATTTCAAGAAGAAATTGACCTTATTCTTTCAAAATACCCTTATTTACATAATCAATAATCATTAAGTAGTTTTTCTTTTTTAACCATTAATTAGGGGAAAGTTTGCAAAAATGCAAGGTAAATTGAGTACTATAATCCTTATGGTTCGACCCTTCACGGGACCTGCGCATAACACGAAAAGTTAATACATCAAGCTGCCTTTTTTAATTAGGAATAAGTCAGTAAAACCAGAGCCCGGAGGGTGAAATTGTTCGCAAGTGCCTTGCCCGCAACGAACAACAGGTGAAATTGTTCGATTATTTAATTGCTGATGGGTCTTTTGCTAGCCTGTACATTCTACTGGATGCTTTTATTCTTTCAAAATTGTTCCTTTCCTCTCTAATGTTGTTGTTATAATACAGTAAATTTGTACATGATCTGCTAATGCTCCTTACATCAAGTCAAGCTAGTAAGCTGGCAAAGTAAAGACATGAGAACCACAGGAATCAGGATTACGGATCCTTTAGAATACTCAGCTTTGTGCATAGGATGTTCTGATTCTCATTTTCTTTCTTGCATTTGAAAACAGTGTTCATTTGTGGAGCATCGTAACTACAAAATTGTGTACAGGCGATATGATTCACTCTTTTTCCTAGTTGGAGTTGATAATGAAGAAGTAAGTTATAGTATATGATTTCTCCCTCCTTTTTTCATTTACAACTGAGCTACCCGTTTCTTTTACTGCATTCAATTACATCATATTTCTTCTGTTACAAAATGGGGGTTTAACTTATTTCTGTTCGTATTTTCATGTTTGAAGCAGCATAACGAGCAAACTATGCAGAATTTCCATAGTTATGAGTACTTCGAAATGTGTTTGAATGCTAGTTACATAGCTTTGATTCCAGAGAAAAATAGGGTTAAAATCAATGATATCCTAACTGATTGGCAAACATCAATTTCATTAAAAGAAGACGAATAATGGATGTTGCTCTTATTGCTAAGGAATGTGTTGATTCCAGAATGAAGGGAAAAAAGCCCGGAATTTTGTGCAAATTAGATACAGAAAAAACTTTTTATCTTGACTAATATGATAAAAAAGATGGGTTTTGTCACAAAATGAATTAACTGGATCAAATTTTGTATAAGCACAACTAGATTCTTAGTGCTGGTTAATGAGTCTCCTGGAGGGTTCTTCCCATCAAATAGAGGTCTAAGGCAGGGAGATCCTCTATCCACCTTCCTCTTCATTATTGATATGGAAGGATTGAGTAATATGCTTCAAACTGCCCAGCAGAATAACTTGATCTAGGGTTTTAAGATTAATAACAGATATGGAGGAAGCATGGAGATCACTCACCTACTTTATACAGATGATGCTATTATTCGCTGTGATGATTGAGACAAAACAAATGAGGTTGTTAAGATTACTCTTAACAATCTTTGAGGGGATATCAGGGCTCCACATCAAGCGGAGAAAAAAGCCTAGTTTACCCGGTTAATGAATCTCAACAGATTCAACAACTGGTTGGGATTCTTGAAGGAGAAATATGTGCTTTACCGTCTATCTTGGTATGCCATTGGGGGCTAAAAGTAGGTCCATTGATAAATGGAATGGGGTTTCAGAGAGATGTGAAAAGAGGCTTTCAAGGTGGAAAAGCCCATACCTATCTTTAGGAAGCAGGCTAGTGCTTATAAACAGTGTATTGGATGCTCTCCCTACATACATGATGTCTTTATTTTCCATCCACACCAAAAATAAAAAGGAGAATGGATACTTTAAGGAGAAATTTTCAATGGCAAGGCAACAAAGAAAGAAGACGCTTTCATTTAGTTTAATGGAAAGCTGTCACTTTAAGCAAGAAACATGGAGGCACGAGGATAAAAAACCTACCTACGGAAACAAATCCAAAGCCTTCTCATGAAATGGCTTTGAAGATATGAAGATGAAGAACATTCATTATGGAGGAGGGTAAGTAAAGACAAATATGGTGAGGAGGGCCCCTGTAAAACAACTGAAGTAACTACTGTCTATGGTGTATGTGTTTGAAAGGCTATCAGAATGTTTTAACAAACTTTTAGCAACAAAATCAGCTATAGAGTACCCGCAAGGGTGGCTCAGTTTGTTGAGAATGGGGGTTTCGTAATGGAGGTCTCAGGTTCGAAACCCCCTGCCTGCAACAGCAAGGGATTTTGCCTTCTGGGTTGAGCTCGTCGCACGGGGCTTGCCTAGTGCGGGTTACCTCTCCTGTGTGGTTTTGCGAGCTATTGCACAGGAGCTGGGTTTACCCTATGCGCACCCAAAAATGGTAGCGGCTACGGGTTCCCATGTAAAAAAAAATCAGCTATAGAGTGGGAAATAGGCAGAACATATCCTTTTTGGAAAGATAATAAGTTGGGACAAGGTCCTTTGAAGATAATGTATCAAGACATCTTCACTATAAACTAGCAACAGAAGGCCATCAATGAAGTTTGGTTTTCTCAAGGGTGATATCTCAGTTGTAAGAGATTGTTAAATGATTGGGAGATCACTAGAATTGCAGACTTCTACAATACACTCAATCAATTCACAGGGGTTAATCAGAATGATGACAAGGTTTGGTGGTTGGGGCGTAGCTCAGGAAGATTCTGTCAAAACTTCTTATCAGGTGCTAACTGAATTTTGTCCCTGGAAGCACATATGAAATGTAAAACAGTAAAAGTGTCCTACAAAGTGGAAAGTTTAATGTGTCTAGTAATTAGAAGAACCTACTTAACACAAGATAATCTGATGAAAAAAAGTATACAACCTTGCTCAGGATGTCACCTATGTGGATGAGGCAGAAACCAACAGTTATCTGTTCTTACATTGTAAAGTGACGTACAACTTTGGAACATATTTCTAGCATTAGCAGGGATACACTGGGTCATGCCAAACAGTACCAAGGAAATGCTGTCATGCTAGAATAAACGGAGAAGACCTTCAGGTCAGAAAAGTAGAGGGATTTGATCCTTGCATGCATATGGTGGACTGTATGGGGAAAAGAGGGACTCAAGATGTTTTGAAGACAAGGTAACTCATTTTAGAAGAAAAAAAGGAATTGCTTGCTGCTGTTACACTTGCAGGAGTACACAGAAGACTCAGAAGCTATACTAGATGTTCTAGGATCTCTGTGAAAAGATAGAAATTTTTATGTATATTTTTGGATCATGCCCCTGTAATTATGGCCAGCACAACCTCTGTGCTTTTGAATAGATAAAATTTGTACCATCTCAAGAAAAAAATTATCTGCTGTGTCTTGTTAGTAAAACCTTGATGTTTATATTCATGTATCAATCTGTTTTGCTGCAGCGGTGTCACACCTAACAAGGGTAGGTCTTTTTAGTTCATGCAGGCCTTTTTGGAGGGAGGATTATTGGGACAAAAGTTTGTTCAGATGTTGTCTCATAGCTAGTTAAGATTATTGTTTGGTTTGCCTTTTCATCATTTATCTCCTCTTCCATTTGGCAGAATGAACTAGCTATTTTGGAATTCATTCACCTCTTAGTTGAAACTATGGATCGTCATTTTGGCAATGTGGTAAGTTTGTGATAAAGTTCATTATTTTTTGGAAGACAGTTGGTGTGTTTTACTTTCTGATTTATTTATTTTCTAATTCAATAGTGCGAGCTAGATATCATGTTTCATCTTGAGAAAGCACACACTTCATGCTGGAGGAGATGGTAATGAATGGGTGTATTATTGAGACAAGCAAGGCAAATATTCTGACTCCAATTCAACTGATGGACAAAGCATCATAAGTAATCCACTTTGACCACAAAAGGTTTCGAAGCATCATGAGATTCATGGTGAACCATTTGTTTTGTGAAGTGGAGTAAAACAATCTTATTTCCATGACAATGCTAAGCATATCTGTTTTTATAATATATAAGGAGGATAAAGTGATTTGGTTTCTTTACTTGTTAGACATGGTGTTCTTGATAGTATGCTGCCGGTTGTTGCTTTTCTTGGCCTTTCAAATGTTTATTTTACAAGCTGGGCTAATACATTAACTGGAAGGCACTTCAAAGTTTAAACTAGAGTAGATATAATTGGGTGCTTTTCCGATAACCACCCCGTCTCCATGGTTGGTGAGAGGAAAATATTACATAACTGTTCCCTTAAGGAAATATAACAGCATCTCTGCATTTGGCAAAGGACCACTCTCAATATAACCAGTAAGGCACGTACAAACTTTAGAAAGTAGTAGTTGATCAGGGTGCATGCAGTCAGGGCCGGTCCCTACATTTAGTAGGCCCCGGCAAAATATAAATTGAGGGCCCCTATATAGCAAATAAGAACGATAACTTCAAATATCAATACATTGTCATTTTGAACCTAGCTTACATTTGACTATAAAACTTTATGGCCTTAGCTAAAGTGATTGTTTAATAAAAATAACCAAGTCATTGTTTAATGAAAATAATAAAAATTGGAACATGAAATTCTTGCCAGCATGCTTTAACACACTTGAATCATCCATCATCATTTGTCTTCACGAACCATCATCTTCCATCTGCAAAGAAACAAATCACACAACTAATTAAGTAAGGTCTTACCGGAAAACTCAAACGGATGAATGGTGGTCGAAATTCTTCCAGAAGAACCAGATCCAAGGACAACAATGGTGGAATCGGTGGATATGGCGGTGGAAAATAGATATCGTTAATTGAGAGTATAAAAAATTCACAAGTGCACTGGAGAAATCTGAAAAGGGTTTTGAGAAATAATTGAATTTCATTGGTAAAGATGGATTTGAAGAAAATAATTAAGGATAAGAGTGAAGAAGACGAAGAGACCGCCCATTTATTTCTCCCTCTCTTTCTCTGCGCTCTTTTTATTTCCTTTCTCTTTCTCTGTAATTTCTTCATCAGATACATATGTTTTTTCATTTATCTTTTTAATTGATAGGTAATTAATTTTTTTATGGGCCCAACATATATAATACTATTATTAGTATAGGTGTACATGGACTGGGCCCTCTATTACCTCGGGGCCCTGGGCCGTCGCCCTAGCCCAACAAGGCAAAAGGCCGGCCCTGCATGCAGTAGATGACCCTGTGACCAAACCTAAAAAAACATTAAGAGAAGCCACTGAAAGTTTCATTACATTTTTTCTATTCCTCTAGAACCCAAGGCATTTAGGCAGTTTATCCATATGAGTAATTGTATGCTGCTTTATGTTGCATTAAGCAGAATGAATCTACCAAGTGCAGCGGAACTTCCATCTGGACCTGTTTTTACATTCTTTTCCAATCCTTCTAACCAGGCAAAAGAAGAGTGAAGATTAATATTTTCATAATTGCATCATGTGACAAACTCTACATTACTATTTACATAGAGACCTCACGGTGAACTCGTGGATTCTAAAACAGCAGCCTCAAGATGAAATGGTTGATAAATATGATCACTCCACCACCGCCAGTAGGTTTCATGATTTCAGGGATTAAATGTGTGTTTTAAAGCTGAGACTTTGTGCCATGTTTCCTGAACTTACTTTTTCTCCTATCCTATGTATATTGTTATACACGTTTTTGTTTGGCGACTGTTGGTGCGGTAATGCTTCAGCGTGTTATGAACTAATTGAAGGGGCAAATACGCTGAATCCTCCGTGCATCTGCTGCTTTGTAGTCCCTATATAAAGGACTGCTGCTGGGTACAATTTTTCGCTAATTTTAAATGCCCGGTTTTCAATATATGTTGGCTGTCCTGGTGGTTCTTTTTACGAAACATTTGCATATAATATTCCGAGCTTGTTTTGTGGTGGAAGTGCCAACCTGAACTGATGAAATGTGATATCATTTGCTGTCAAAGATCAAACTCCGATTATTTGTTGTCAAGCTGGATATTTCCTGCTTCTCACCTAGCTCTGGGAAAAGTAAAAAAAAAAAAAAAAGAGAAGATCTCTAGGCTCCCGACTCCATCAAGAAACTAAACACATGAGATTTAACTCGACTTGTGGGAGCAAGTAGTTGAGACAAAAGACGAGGCACAGGGTCAAAATTTTACAGTACTAGAGCAGGCTTCAAGTCACAAATGCAGTACACACAGTTCCAATAAGTAGAGTAGTAATCCATGTAAACGTAAAATTCAACTTTTATATGCATTTGGAGAAGTTTCTGCACAGTTGGAAGGAGTTTGTTCAAGTTACACCTTCACACGATAGTTTCTCAGATTGCACAAACACCCCTCCCTCGTATTATCCTATACACAGTTGACCTCTATCTACAAGAATATAACCAATAAAAGAATGACAAAGGAAAGATCTTTTCTTGTTTTCTTTTATGACCTCCAGAAAACATCAGGGTCATTACTGTACAGTGTGCGATCTTGAATCTCAAGATTGGCTACATGATAATTTATAAGACTTGCTTGAACTGTTTTAAATAGGAGAAGTCCTGTAGGCAGCATCCACCAACCACTATCGTCCCTGCACCCACAAAGCGTTCCCATGTCACAACATTTATAACATTAACCACAAGATATAATGTAATTTACTGGCCATTGCCTCAGGATCCTTACATGCTAAAATTCCAGGACTGAAAGTTCGGGTGTCTTTTTGCGGAGGATTGGCTATGAAAATGAACAAATCCACAAATGAAAGCTACTACCTGTAGCAGATTTTTCAAGAAGAAAGGATTGCTCAGAATATGAAATATCATACTCAGTGAAAACTATCATCATTAAGCAAGCTCATCAAGCCACACAATTGAATCAACAATGAGGTGTATCCTGAAGAATTCTTCGAAAAATGATGCCTTTTAGACTCATCCAGAGTTATAATTATAGGGGATAATATCGTTCACATGACCAGCAGGTTCAAAATTATATCATTAACTAATACTTGATATGGATGCTGGTAGAAATCCTAAAATGGATAAATCAAACTCCATTCAGATCTTCTGCAATAGGGCTGAACATAAGGCATAGGGTTTACACTTCTATACTGGAAGTTTGATGAAAGAAATTCTTCATCTACTTTGCTCTTCGTTTGGAAGAAAAAAAAGAAGGTGATGACTTAAGGTTGGAATCAGAAAAGGTCGAAACACGTTGCTTTCATATTCGAAACAAATACCAAGTAAATGAAGGCATAGTTGTAGCATGGAGCATCGATTATTTATCAAGGTAATCTAGGCAAAAGAGAAGAAAAGGTTAAAGATGCATAGAGTCCCTGGCTACTTACAACATTAATTGTTGAAATGATATTCCACAGAGCATAGACACGGGCAGGCACCGCTGATCGTGCAGGTCCGTGACTAAATAAAGCATTGATTCCAGCTGGAAATGGTAGAAGTATACCAAGAGGAAGAATAGACAAAAAGAAAAACACATCTAGCATTGAGATAGAATACAGCTGTAGCAATGTGAGCAAGACTAGACTAAAATCTCCTAATAGGAGTATTGAGATGACCAAACCAATAACATCCTGCAAGAATATAGAACAAGCATTAGTGAGCGAGAAAGAAGAAGACCAAAAGCAGCTGAGATCAAACATACCTGATGGCCAACTGGTCTTGTGTTACGAATTATATAATAGAAGGGATAACATAGAGTCAATTGGTCTTTAAGAGCCTGTAGGTTTTTGTCATTTAAAATTTCTCCAGGTATTCTTTTCTGCATTGCTGCATGCTCATTGACTCTAACAAGATCAAATGCCTTTCTCCAACGATTAGCAGGCGTACTGCATCCAAAGAAAGAGAATAAAGGAACTATAGGATAGACCGAAGCAAAAAACTAAAGCAACATGCGAATCATTACCGTGGCTGCTTCTCGAGCAATAAAGATCTGTTCTGGCTTTCAGACGGCATCACTGGTTCATTTTCAACGGTGCATACAAGTAGTCCAAACTGGTCATAACCACCGGCTGAAGGTTGAGAGTGAGTAAGATAAACATGTATGCCATGGGCACGTAAAGAGGGATTTGCATGGGTCTCAAGCCAGCTAATAACAGAACGAAAATTGGCCCTCAGGTGTCCGCGGCGAACTAAACGAAGTTGCGCATTTAGACCAGCAACTAATCTATACCAAATTGTAGGTGGCACCGACTGCAATGGGATATGAAAAAGTAGTAGATAACATATTTCAAATTCTACTAATGAAAGTTAAGGAGAAACAGAAGTGCTAAAAGAAATGATTTACCCACAAAATCCTGAACGGGCAGTCATCTTACTTAGCAATAACTACAAACCTGACTCATAAGGCTGGTCAGGATATTATCACTTTGAAGAGAGAAAGGAGCCATGTAAGATCCATCTCCACCAAAAAGTATAGACATTGGTAACCTCTGATGGAGACGAGGAGGCAGGTCATCCCTTTTTTCATCTCCCCCAAGGAAAAAGTCCACATATGCAAGCATCAGATCTGAAGTTGCAGCTACCTACACTAGAAATGATAATGATCAACATAGATGGTGGTGAACATCCACGAGAATGTATCGAAAAATGGCATCAAAAAGTTGCACCTATTATCAAGTCTAACCAACAGCACCAGACTAAATCCTATATGCTGTAATTTCTTGCAAGTTGGAGACAGTCTTTACAACTCACAAACTGCAACTATGTGCTCGTGCTTCATAGACAAGCTAAACACATGCCATAAGCATATCTCTAAAGGTTGATGGAGTTCAGGTGAAAATAAATCACATCCAGAAACTCAACTAACTTACTTTCAGTTCTATCATTCAGTCATTCAAGTGAAGCTATCCAGAAGCAAATCTACCATCAACTGCCAAGCTAGATGCAGATAAGAGTCTCACGTACACGGTAATAGAGATGTAATTCTGTAATATAAAATAGTGTTTTCTTAAAAAACAACTACGTCTCAATCCCAATCAAGTTGGGGTTGGCTATATGAACTTCGTTAAAGTTTCTATATTTAAAAGCATATTTTCTTTTTGGTCAGACAATTTTACCCAATCAACATACATCACTGAGAAAATTAAGCTGCATGGACGCCATACATAGATATCTCGTCTGGCATTTAAGAACCTTACTACAGTATTACTACATCCATTTAATAGCGAGATTATTTGACAAGATTGTACAATTTTTGAGGGAATAATAACTTGGTGAAAGGTTGATAAGATAAGACCTTGAGCCCTTCATAGAGTGCACGTGAACGACAAGAGCGCAAACAAGCGTGATCATATT
Organism: Anisodus acutangulus; assembly: GCA_029783415.1. Taxonomy (NCBI): domain Eukaryota; kingdom Viridiplantae; phylum Streptophyta; class Magnoliopsida; order Solanales; family Solanaceae; genus Anisodus; species Anisodus acutangulus. Next base: position 32,369,251 of record CM056492.1, on the reverse strand, counting down.
CGGAACGCACAAATTCACGTAGTTGCTGCATTTTCTTCTTCCGGCGCCATTGCAGCCATGACCATGCAAGTGGGTATGTAAAAGTGCAAAGTATGCCATACACTGACCCTTCCCACCACTGATACGAAGCCAAATCATTTATCTCATCCACAAATCTGTTGAATGCGTCTTCATATCTGATATGTTTAACAATTCAATAATGTCATTGAATATTACAAAATTCTCAAGAACATTTGGATGAAAAGAAACTACAATAACCCGAGGGTGTGGCCTAGTGGTCAATAAAGTGGGTTGAGAACCATGAGGTTTCAGGTTCAAATCCAAGCGGAGGCAAAAATACTAGGTGATTTCTTCCCATCTGTCCAAGCACAGGATTTCCACGGTACCGGTGGGGGGTAGCAGGTCCCGTGGAATTACTCGAGGTGTCCGCAGCTTGCTTGGACACTGCAGTTATAAAAAAAGAACTACCAACACAGACATTAACATATAAATGCCTGCAAATAGGTTCTTAACCCACTAATATTAATGAGGAACAAGTTTGAATATTCCTGCATGAAATGCATAAGCAAACCTTTAGTTTAATAGCAGATAAGAAAGAACATACACAATTTCCGTTACTGCTTTAGGAGGAGAATGAGGGAGATGCCAAGGTTCACTAAAAGTGTTATTGCCCAAAAGGTACATTCTATGCACATGTGTTTGCGATTCTTCAGTTCTACTTGTCTCCAGCACCTAAAATAACACACTTATATTATAATCAGAATACCCATCAAGAGGACATTACTAATATTCCGCGCGTAAATCTTGGTTTAACGGTAACTGAAAAAAGAAATGATAGAAATATAGGTGGTGGATCTGAGGACCTCATTTAGTGACTCTAGAAAAGGGAATGAACGATCAATTGGAGATCCACGACGTGCTGCCACTGGACCAGGCAACTCATCGGCACTGACAAATTTTATCCGAGCCACACTAAGAACAAGAGCTAGAAGGATGAGGAGACTTAAAAGAAGACAACCAAATAACCATGGTCCACCAAAGGTGTAAATCAACTCCTCAAGTGCTGTATAACAGTGTGGCATGTGATATCTATCAGAAATGCACTTGTACTGACATGGAGTATCAGTTACACCACCTGCAACGTTAAAGCGCCACCCCAAAAAGTTCAGATAATAAAATCGTTGATTGAGAATACTTTTAAAGTTCTTACAAATAATATTCTAGAGTAATGCTATTATTCAATTAGACCAATCTTATTTCACCAATTATTCTACCAACTTATACACATCTATCAATCGAGAAATTCTTAATCTTAGTTGGATTTCCGAGAAAAATCCACCAGTAAGAAATATTTCAATACAACTGAACACTGAAAGCTAATAAGTTGCCAACATTGCAGGATGAAATCACCGATGAACCATAAAATAAAGACTGAACATACCTCGTATAGCAATATATACAGCCCGATGAGGAAGCTCATGAGATGGGCATTTAGCACACAAAGATTGATCAGATCCACTTACATTCTTATAAGTACCAATAGGGCATTCCTGCATTATTTCATCCACAGCAAATTATAAGGTTAAACATAGATTCCACGTTCTTAAGATACAGATTAAAAGATTATCCAAATATCATGGACACAGATTGAATGAGTTGACAAGAATCTACATTAAACCCCAGAGAGAGTTGAGAAGTAAAAACAATGTAAGTGTAATAAAACCTTTTGATGCGCTACAAGCTTAGCCAACATGCAAATAGTGCTAACATGCATGAAATTCTCATTGGCTAACTGACAGATAAGATGGCAGTAAAATTACCTCTGAAGTGAGGTTTTTCAATGATGTAGAAGTGGTTAAAGTATGAACCATAAAAGCTTTTAGACCTAGAAGTTGATAAAACATGTGCACAAACCATTTTGGTCCACAAAATACAATCTCAACACATGATTTATTGCTTTTTGGAGACGAGCATCGAATTCTTCAGGCCCCAAAGCTTTTTAAAGTAATTTCAGTCGTAAGTAGAAATTGCAAATTACCTGACAGAATATCCCATAAAGCCCCTTTGGGCAAGGTTTGCCACTAAGCGTCCCGTTTTCTCCATCTTTCCCCAGACCTCTACCAATTCCTCCCCTGCGCTTCCATTAACAGAATGATATCCAATAAGGATCGGAATTAAATAGAAGGGTGTCACTAATAGCACAAGAATGTAAATATTAAGCACAACCAAGTGTAGCAACAGCAGATATAACTATCTAGCCTTCACAATTCAACAAGCAACGCCGATCCACAAAGTTTAGGCGCCTGATCTATTGAACATCACATAGACAACAAAGGTTCATGTTATAGAAGCTAGATCCCCAGTATGTTCTTTGATTCAGAGCCAACATGATTGAAACTCCTCCCATTTACAGTCAAGAAAAGCAGTCATACTCTGTTAAGAAGCTCATTATCTGGATCAATAAAGATAATGCAAACCAAGTGTGCTGTTTTTCTTATGAGGAATGTGCTCCATACAAAGCAGAGAAAGAGTGTAAAATTCAGATTAGCTATAGGTGTCCTTTCACATGCAGTACTCAGCCCTATAATGAATCCCTTATTCACAGGTTGGTAGAAACAATTCAACTTTGTACATATCTTCGGTTTTATCCTTCAAGTGCCTAGGTCACAGCCTGAAAGAATCAAGGTTACAGGTCTAAGGAAACTACTCAATATTAGCTTACTACAATACTTATCTTTATTACTTAATGTTTCACAAAACAGAGCTTACTAAGCAAGTAAGTTCAAGTTAAACAATGAGTATACACTAGATTAGATACGAACCCGACATTGATCGTGCCTTTTACACTTGTTATAGGCAGGTATTCATCTCCAACAGAAATGTCCGACCAATGAAAGTGAATCCTTCCACCACCGCCGCCACCGCCATTAGGACTACCATGCCCTCCCATAGTTGATATAGTAGAAGAATCACCAAGGACCAAAGACTGAACAAAAAGAAGAATTGTTCCACCAGATCCACCACCAGGACCTATGTCTAAAAGAACCCTACTATCTTCCTCTGTGCTATACTTGCCAAAGCTTTCTCCATCAGCTTGTATTGAACCATAGACAGACAACCTTGTCAATGAATGCTCCAATGAACCCATAACTGTTTCAAGAGAGATATCACAAACAATTACTCTCTACCCAATTGTACTTAAAGCAAGTTTCTAAGGAGGCAATGTTCATTATGCAAGGATTATCAAGAAAAGGTGATGAGAAATATGAGCACTGAATTGAAGAACAGATGAAACTACATTTCAAAGCAAATAAACAAGAATAAATCAGTTAAGTATTAAAAATATTTGAAATTTTGACCATTCCACAACTCCAAGATTTTAAGCTTGCATTAAAATGTCAACCGCAACAAGCATCTCTTCTCAAGGTATTCGTTAGCTCATTGGAGTAGGCTTTCTCAGCAGTTAATCTCTGATAGCAAATAGCAAATTTGAATAAAACATTAAGCAACTAAAGCCCAAGAAGATCCAGGATGGTAAAAAGTGTAATCTGCCACCGTGGATAAAAGGCATATGTGCTATGCGTGTGACTTTCACAAAAACCTATCAGAGATAGCTCAAATAGCATTAAATACTTTACGGAGTTATATTTGAGATTTTGTTCTGAAGGTTGGTTTGAGTGATCTAACCATAAAGCCCAGAGGATAATGCAAGTAAAGAAACAAAGAGATTAATGTAAAAATTAGGAACGGTTACCAATTATGCCACCACCAGCAGTTGAACTAGGCAAACTATGGTTTCCACTTCCACTACCAAGTTCACAAGGCAAACCTGCGTCACCATATGAAATACCACCCCTTATATAGCTGCCGTTATAATATGTATCACCACCCTTTCCACCATGTCCGGCACCACTGCTTAGGCCGTTAGGTAAGAGCACACCACTGCCCAACCCTCCGGTGCAACCTTCATATAAAAAACATCATTTAGCTCTGGATCTGGACTATTAAGAGTATAAAGGTAATTGATAGAAAATTGTGTTCTTATTAGCTCCAGTAACATACCAAAAGATTTTCTTGTTCAACAGCAACATGAAAGCTTACAAGAAGGGCAAAGATAACAAACAAGGAAAGGGAAAGGAGAAAAGCATACCTAGCGCAGAGGCACTTATTGATCCGGTAGGTTTTACAACAACTGTTCTAACCAAATGGAAATGAATGACAGAACCTTCTAAGAAGCCCTCAACCAAAACATCTTCAACACGACAAACCTACAAGAATGGAACAGATCAATTTTGTTCAAATCATCTGGAATGCAGAACAGCAGTCAAAACCAAAAGCTACTTAAGCAGATATAGGCATAAAGATGAAAGATATCATCCTTGAGTGATGAATTAGATTAGCACAAATACCTGAAGAGTAAAAGATAGTGAACTATTCACGCTGCAGTCCTCGGGGGGATATATTAATTCAATTGTGCAATCCGCATGTCCACAAGAAAGTCTTGTCCTGCAATTGGGAATAATATCTTGCTGAAAACAATAACAAGTCCAGCAAAAAGAACTAGCTGTAGATAGTTGTGCCTTACGTGTGATTAACACCTGCATTTTCAAGGGGACCACGCAAAACAGACCCAGGACCAACCTTCACACATAAACAGACAAATACTGTCATTAGCACGCTCACAGATCATTACTTATTAGGGCTGTTCATTTCGGATTATCCGATCCGATCCATATCCGAAATTTCGGATCGGTAAAATTATGATCCGAATCCGATCCGAAAAAAATCGGATATCCGAAATTTTCGGATTGGATAACCAACCGGATATCCGAAATTTTCATATTGTCATATTGAATATAATATATGCAATGAAGTTCTTAAACTTTTGATATATTATAGTAGTTAATTTGCGTCAATGCCCTGTTTTTTCCTTCCACCAAACACCTTCACTTTAACAATAACTCTAAACACGGAATGGAAGTTCAATCCTCCGATCATATTATTATTTGTAAATATTTACACAATTAGATAACTTATTAATTGGTTGTATATGAACTCTTGATAAGCTTAAACTGGTATAAAATGACAATTAACCTGCTATCACATGTTAAAATTTATTAATAGTATAAAAAAATCTTTGCAATGCCGGTATATTTTATTTAAATCCTATTTTAAGTTATCTTAAAATCCCACACAAAGGTTGGAGTAGCAAGGAAAGATAATTATAATCAGCATAATGCTATCGTTAATCCTCCACCCGCATCACGAATTTCTACCAAGTTATACGATATGAAAAGGATTTATGCATTGACTTAAAATATCATTGTTTACATTGCCATGACATAAAATCAAGCTCCTTCACTTACTACTTTTTTTAAGGAAAATGGATAGTGAAGACGTGGAGGAAATGGAGTTTTGTTTCCTTTTGAATCGATTGACTTCTAAAATTTCTTTATCTACTGTAATACTTAGTTGAAAGATCGCATCATTTACTTCGGATCCACTCCAATCTCCTTATCTACTGTAATACTTAAAGTAATTGTATAATTAGTAACAGTATTAAAGTTTGTCAGAAGAACTTGATTCTTTCCCTTTGTTTTTTGATGAAGGTATGGAAGAAACATAAGAATCAAACAAATGAAAACCGAAAAGCACAAACGAAGCCTAACTATTAGGAAAATTAAAAAAAAAAAAATATTTCGGATATCCGAAAGTAAAGAAATTGTGATCCGTATCCGATCCGATTTTTTTCGGATATCCGAAACTCAAAAAAGTGGATCGGATATCCGATTTTTCGGATCGGATCAACCGGATCACGGATAGGATCGATCGGATCGGATTATTATGAACATCCTTATTACTTATGTTGTATTAGGATTTCAAGTTTCATAAGCAAAGAAAAATCAAAATTAGCATCAGCCAAAGACGAAAAATTAAGGCAAAGAATTTCATACTATCTTACAAATCTAAAACCCTGAGTTCATGTGAAGATATAAGACCTTTACACACGATGTCTGAAACTAGAAGATCAAGACAAAACAGAGTACAAAGTAGAGTCCCCAACAAAGGTAGAATTTATGTCCCCATCCAACAACATCGAAAGTCTTTTATGTTTTAGACTTTTAGCCTTAACATGTATTTATATTTCTACTATCTATATTCCTACTCATACTTATATATAGTTTGACTAGGTACGGAGTTTAAAAAAGAAAGGAAGACTTTTGAAACTTGTGGTCCAAAACAAGTCATAGATATTTGTGTGGCTGTAAATCATTTCATTTAGGGTAAAAGGGAAAGTTTAAGTTAAATTATTTCTAAATATAGAAATGTATCATCCTTTTTGGGACAGACTAAAAAGGAAAGTGTATCACATAAATTTGTGACAAAGGGAGTAGATATTTATAATCTAGAGAGAAAAAAATAAGATGACGCCTATGCTGCTGCTTCAACTCAAACCTCACATAACATATGGTAGTACCATCCCAAACATAAAGCTCTTTACATTTCAAATTGAAAGATTTGCTAATAGATATTATTTTTGTTGAGTTCTCGTTGATTTAATTAATTTCTTTATTTGTGCAATGTTCATTTTTATATTTTCTTAAAATTGCAGTTCACTTCAATGAAGCGAGAAGTGAACCCTTAGTCGCTTTTTTCCACTTCTCACTTTCAAAAAAACTGTCCTCAACCAATGTGGGACTTAACACTTCTCCGCTAGGACAAAACATCTAGAGCTTGGATAACATAACAAGGGGGGCTAACATGGAGAAACACAACGATAGGGATCGATAATCTGGCTCTGATACCATGTGAATAGATGGACTTTTGGCCTAACTCAACCCCAAATGCTAGCTCATGAGGGTAGGACGACCACAACTCATTCCTCAACCACGTGGGACTTAATAGCATCAATTGTTATAACTTAATAGTATCAATAGAATTATTAAATAGAAAGTCATCTTCTTATCAACATTATAGTAACACAGCTACAACACTTTAAAGCTTGGTAATGACTATATTTATATATTTTGGTAACCATGGCATCTGAGCCAGCTTGGTCGAACCTCGACTAGTTACATGGCATAACATTAATTATGTAGACAAGACATCAGGATGAAAGGCATTTTGATCAACTCGAGATACCTTGGTGAGCAACAAAACAGAAATGATGTAAGATTCTAAGATTAGTTTGCTACAGATAAGCTTTTCTCTGTGCTATGGGTACTCATATATCTAAAAAAAAAAAACTTAACTACAGATATGTACAGGTACTATTGAAATCATTCTTCTTAACCCTCCCATCTATTTTTAATCACATAATGATCTATCTTACATATGCTTCTTTTATCATCAGTGAATCCATCAATCAACTATTCCTCAATCCCAAATTAGTTAGAGTTGGCTAGGAGAATACTCTTTATCAATCATTTATCATACTTGGACTCTTTTTACACGGACCGTAATCTTTTGCAGCCCTCCTCCTTTATTAGAGTTTGGGACTGGCTAATCTCGTATAAGTGGAATTATTTCTTTTATCATCGAGACAGAAATTTCTGAGAAGACGACTCAAGATGCAGAATAGCTTCAATCCCTGCTCCAAGCCGCACAAAGAACATTATAGGTATTGCCTTTCTTACCTAGTATGGTATAAATAGTTTCACTAACTGTTAAAATGGTAAATACAATCCAACGATTTTTATAATTAGAACAATTCCATTGGTATGGAACACTCAACGATTAAGTTGCGAAATATCCTGATATTCAGCTGGTTTGAGAGCAAGTTGAATACCAAGATCTGAATGAATACTGGTTCAGAAGATTTAGATGAGGATAGTATAAACTTGTGTTTGGCAGAAAACAAAAGCAGATGTTGAACTTAAAAAGTGCAAACATTAAGTAGACAAAGAGCCTTACATTTATGCTGTAGAACAAGGACAAAACCAAATGTTGTGCTTCAATAAGATCTCCAGCTCCAGTTAAGTTCAGTGAACCTTGTCCATGAACTCCCAAATTTGCATTTGAATGTATCACAGAGGATCCCTAAAGCCCAATATGTTTTGATGGGTAATGAACAAAGAAAATATAACCAAAACCATAAGAGTAAGGTAAAATAGTGAGTTACCTTTAGCACCACTAAATTGCCCACTTCAAGTAAAGACCATAAGAGTAAGGTAAAATAGTGAGTTACCTTTAGCACCACTAAATTGCTCACTTCAAGTAAAGATGTTGCAACAATTGCATCACCATCACCATCTATAAGCATCTTTGAGTTCAACATCAGCTGGATTTTGACAGACATTCGCAAAGACCCATAGATCTAGAAATTTGTAAGAATCTATTAAATATAACACCCAACAAATATGTTTTAGAAATAAACTGAAGGAAAAAAACAATTAAAAAGGAAAATTTGGGTTGTGCCTCCTTTTTACTGGAATAGAAAGAGGGTAAAACACTAGAGAACATACTTGCCTTAATTACTGAGTCACTCATCAAGAGCTCTTCAGCCAGTAATTCAAACTCTGATAATGCATAATGTACAAGCCCAAAGGACAAAGTGGCACCATGCGATAAACTAAGTTGTCCTCGAACCTAAATGACAATTAGCATATCAATTTCTGAATATCAACTTGAAACACCACTAATTAAGATAAAAACTTGAATCTATGTGCATGAAGGTAGAAGGAAGCCAACTAGAAACTAAGATACCAGACACAATTTTCTAATATAAACTTAGGCTTCTGTTCCTGGACCATGATTTGAGCCTAACAAACCAGAAAGGCATACAAAGGATAAAGCAGTATGAAAGACAAAAAGGAAGTGCTATAGGAAAATGCAAAGGAGAAGGAAGTGGCAACACTACGTGTCTACTTCTAGATATTCATACCAATTCTACCCAATGGGGTTGAGAAACTGCAGCTGGAAAAAATAAACCCCCTTTTGGGGCATCTTTATTTGGTTTTATCTATTTAACAGTTACTTTTGGAGCCAATATTTATTCAATTGATTTGTACACATACATTGCTTCCTTAGGATTAGCTATTAAAAAAAGGCCACAACAAGCCGAAGTTACTCTAGCAAAGTTTCCAATGTAGAAAAAGTCTAGATATGGTCAATGTGCAGTCAACCCACTGCTTCGGGATCTGTCAAATCTCAAATTCGTTCTGACATAGAGGTACAACATCCGATTATGTTGTAATTAGAAGCACTGATTCACATTTAGAAAAGATATGATTTACCTGTAGATGACTCCAAAGTAGAGGAACAGTAGCTCGTGCATGATCTTGAATATAAATGTCTGTCCAGAGAGGGTGATTAGGGAACTCGAAGAGAAGTGTATCAGTATCCGTTGAAAAGTTGTGATTGTTAACAATGAGTCTTCGAGGAACAGCATCATAGAATGTCCCTGCAGCACCTGCATTTGTGGGACAGCCAAAACTTCTTCCCCCTGTCAAACAACAAAAAGGAAAGGACTGACACCCTACCCACAATACCACATGTTCAATTACAACCATCATGGATAGAGAAACAAAGATTTGAGATGTGATGTACAAAGTAAACTATCATTTTAAGTCGAGCAAACTTTATATTGATAAAATTCCATTCAATCAATATCCAGTGGATGCAATTGATTACAAAACTATAGCAAGACTGCTATAGAGCATATCTTCTCCTAGTTGCTCAAGAAGCTAACAAAGTCCAAAAGATCCAATGAGCTATTATATCAGAAGAGCTACTCCAAGCAAGAAGATTAAGTAAGCATCAAGCTTTCGTGTGCGTAAAAGAGTTGAAGTTCCTTCAAAGTATCTCTGACCTTTTTCATTCCATATGCTCCAAATCGTACACTGACGTATCATCTTCCTGATGCATCTGATCGATTTTCTAACTCTGAAGTCATTCCACATGACAAACTTCCTTCAGACTCCTTGCCATTGCCAAACTTATACCAAAAATACTGCTGAGCAGATCCCATATATTCTTGGCTACTGTACAATGTACAAATAAATGGTCTATACTCTCACTGTCTTCATTACACATGTAACATCTGCTGCACAAAATTATTCTCTTATTTAGTGCTTCTTGTGTTAGGTAGGGTCCTTGAACTGCCCACCAGCTGAACCATGCTACCTTGGTAGGTCATTTGGTTCTCCATATCAGCTTCTAAGGCCAATCTGGAAATCTTCCCTGATATTGCTTCTGCTAGCCATTCCTCATACAACTCCTTGACTGTGAATCTACCTTTGCCTTTGGCCATAAATTCCAGTATCTCTTCAATTTCCCAGTCATGGCATGTCTATGGCATTCTCTCCTGAAACTAATGTTCCATCAGTCATTCTCCAGAGCTGCTTTACTGAGGCTTTATGATCATGAACAAAAACCGGACTACCTGAAATTCTTCTTTCAAAACCTCATTGCCATTCCATCTGTCTAGCCAAAACAAGGTATTTTCTCAATTACCTACCTGTATTTTCACATTGCCACTGAACTCATCCCATAAAAGGGCAGCCCGGTGCACTAAGCTCCCACTATGCGTGGGGTCCGGGGAAGGGCCAGATCACAAGGGTCTATTGTATGCAGCCTTACCCTGCATTTCTGCAAGAGTCTGTTTCCACGGCTTATATGTTTCCAAAGACCCACACCATGTGGGGCGTTATTTTAGTGTACCAATGACCCTCTGCTCCATGTTTTATTTGCACTACTCTCCTCCACAAGGTATCCTCCTTGTTACAATATCTCCACAACCACTTCATCAATAAATTATTGTGAAGTGTCAAGTCCCTGATCCCCATACCTCCCCTTTCCTTGGGCAAAATAATCCTTCACCATTTCGCCAAATGAAACTTGTGTTGGAGAACTATTGCCCTCCTGAAGAAACCTTCTTATTTTGTCCAGCCTTCCCTGGAATAAGGAAGAGGGACATAAAATAGGTTGGAATGTTGTCCAACACACTATTATTTAAAGTTATTCCCCCACCCAAAACTAAGTATTGTGATTGCAATGTAGCCAATTTATTCTTAAACTTCTCAACTACTCCCTACCACACTAACAACAACAACAACATACCCAGTGAAATCCCACAACGTGGGGTCTGGGGAGGCTAGAGTGTACGCAAACCTTACCTCTACCTTGATAGGTAAAGCAGTTGTTTCCGAGAGACCCTCGGCTCAAGACAAAGCATAAACACAAGCAAAGAAAGAGAAACGATCAGATACGGACAAGAAATTTAAAGCAGTATGCACTATGCAAATGATGGTACCAAAAGCGAATAAGCCATGATAGCGCAATCTGAAAAAGAAAGCAGTAACTAACATAGGTAAATAAGATAAACAAAGTACACTAAAGAGCACATAGCAGCAGAAATCAAACGACATGTGGCTATAAAGCAGTACTGCGCCTACTATTACGATAGGCTAAGCAGGCCTACAATAATAACAATACAACTACCAGTTATTAAGTGTAAGTACGACTACGCTCAACTATCTACTACCCTTTTACCATAACTCGTGTCCTCCACAACCCCATATCTAAGATCATGTTCTCAGTAAGTTGCACTTGCGTCATATCTCGTCTATTACCTCTCTCCAATACTTCTTGGGCCTACCTCTACCTCTCCTGAACCCGTCCATAGCCAACCTCTCACACCTCCGCACTGGGGCATTTGTGTCTCTCCTCTGCACATGCCCGAACCATCTCAACCTCACTTCCCGCATCTTATCCTCCACCGAGGCCCCTCCCACTCCGCCCCGGATGTCATCATTTCTAATCATATCCCTCGTTGTATGCCCACACATTCATCTCAGCATCCTCATCTCCGCAACTTTCATCTTTTGGATATGCGAAGTCGCCAACACTCTGTCCCATACAATATAGTCGGTCTAACCACCACCCTATAGAACTTGCCTTTAAGTTTTGGTGGCACATTTTTATCGCACAAGACTCCATATGCGAGCCTCCATTTCATCTACCCTGCCCCAATACGATGTGTGACATCGTCATCAATCTCTCAATTCCTTTGGATAATAGACTCGAGGTACTTGAAGCTTCCTTTCTTTGGAATGACCCGAGTGTCAAGCCTCACCTCCACGTTTGTCTCATGGTCGCACCCGTTACTGAATTTGCACTCCAAGTATTCTGTCTTGGTCCTACTCAGCCTGAACCCTTTAAACTCCAGAGTCTGTCTCCAAACCTCCAGAGTAGCATTCACTCCGCTGCAAGTCTCATCAATCAGGACTATGTTGTCTGCGAATAACATACACCATGGCACCTCTCCTTGAATTTGTCGCGTCAGTCCATCCATCACCAAGGCAAATAAGAATGGGCTAAGAGTTGATCCCTGGTGTAGCCCCCATCATCACTGGAAAATGCTCCAAGTCTCCTCCTATTGTCCGTACCCTGATCTTGGCTCCATCATACATATTGATCACCCTAGTGTACGCCACAGATACACCTCTAACCTCCAAACATCTCCATAAAACCTCCCTAGGGACTTTGTCGTATGCCTTCTCGAGGTCGATGAAAACCATATGTAAGTGTCTCTTCCTCTTCCTATATTGCTCCATCAACCTCCTAATAAGATGAATGACTTCTGTAGTCAACCGCCCCGGCATGAATCCAAACTGGTTCTCGAAAATAGACATGCCTCTTCTCACCCTCATCTCCACGATCCTTTCTCAAACTTTCATAGTGTGGATTAGCATCTTGATACCCCTATAGTTGTTGCAACTCTGGATGTCACCTTTGTTCTTGTACAAAGGAATCATTGTACTCCACCTCCATTCTTCGGAAATTCTCGCCATCTTAAAAATGAAATTAAACAACTCAGTCAGCCACTCCAAACCTGCCCTGCCTATTCAACTGGGATCTCACCAGGTCCGGTCGCTCGTCCCCTGCGCATCCTACGAACAACACCCTTAACCTCCTCAACCTTAATTCTTCTACAATATCCAAAATCCCGGTACCTTCCGGATTGCTCTAGAAGTCCCAGCACACTAAGGAGTTTTTATATATTTGGCTTCCAGTGGAAATCCAAGATGTGGTAGGAGAAGTACAAATGTTGCATCCCAATATTTCTGCCAGCCCCTGCACATTTTCCACTGTGTTTACTGGATGGATGATTGATTTGTAAATATTAATGTGTAATCCAGATATTGTCTCAAATATAATGAGTAGCAACTTCAGGTGTCTCATCTGACTTTGTTCAGCACAACAGAATATCAATGTATCATCAGAAAAAAAAAGTGTGGAACAGTTATTGTGCTGACCCTACTTAAAGCCCTTAATCCACTGATATTGGATTGCTTTCTCTATCATTTTACTGATGGCCCCCATTACCAGGATGGAGAGAAAATGTGATATAGGACCTTCTTGCCTCAGACCTCAAGCCCCTTTCTGCAGGAAAAGATCCCACTGGTTCTCCAGTAACTAAAATGGATATCTAATTGATGTGAGAGAGAATTTTATCCAGCTCAGCCACCTTTCTCCAAAACCCATCTTTTTTTTTTGTGTGTGAAGTTCTCTAAAACTCATTTGTTGCAATGTGCTAAATAAGAACCAAACTGACATGGCTGTCTGCCTTCTCCACATCTAATTTACAGAAAACACCTGGTTCCCCTTTTTCAGACTCCAATCCAGCACCTAATTGGCTATGAGAGATGCATATGTAATTTGTCTTCCTTTTAAAAATGCATGCTGCTGTGCAGAAACCATTTTCTATCACCCTTTTCAACCTTTCAACTAGTAGTTTGGCCATAAATTTATACACACTTCCAACAAGACTTATTGGTCTAAGGTCTATTAGTTCTTCAACACCTTTTCTTTTGGGAATTAAGGCTATAAAGAGGAATTACAAGCTTTGAAAAACTTGTAGGATTGCTGAAACTTATAGAGAGAATGGTCTCCATATATTTGTCTCTTTAAATAAGGTAGAATAGTAATTCAGAATTATTATTGTGATTCCTTCCATTTCTTTTATTACTTCCCCTGTCACCACCAACTTGCTATTATGTTGCTTCTTTTATGTGAATTAGCTATCTTCTGAAAGTATTTTATATTCTATTACCTTCCTTTAACCATATACTTCTTGATATTTGACGCCATGATGTTTCCTCTGCCTTTGCCATCTTTCCCAGTTACTCTTCCATCTCCTTCCTCCTATCCTTTTTTGTTTGACAGAGTTTTCTATGGTCAGGTTCCAGAGTTATCTCTGCTACAACAACAACAACAACATACCCCTACCTTGAAAAGTCGAGAAGTTGTTTCCGATAGATCCTCGGATCAGGATAAACAACTCAAAACAGGTCGGAAACAACACCAGACCCCACTTGTGGGATTACACTGGTTTGTTGTTGTTGTTTTTACAACGCCTCAATCCCAAACAAGTTGGGGTCGGCTACATGAATCCTCACTCCTTCATTTAAGCTCACAGGAGTCGTGCTTTTGCTACATGAAAATTTTCGTTCAATTTATATTAAAATAAAAAAGGTAAAAAGAACTTGGCTGATCTGTGCAAGTAGATGATGGCAATTTTTAAAACTATAAGCAGTTTACTAAATTTAAAAGTAAACAAACTTGAAATATTCCTATTCACTTATATTTTAGATTAATAGAAACATTCATATTGACTAAAAATACAGATTCGGGTAAATATTCCTATTCACTTATATTTTGTATTAACAGGAACATTCATATTGACTAAAAATACAGATTCAGGGGGAAATAGAATTTTCAATAAAGGACTCCAATTTAATAAAAGACTTCAATTTATATAATACAAATTTGGATCTCGATAATACTCCAGTTTAATGGGTTTGCTTAATTCTTTAGTATTCTGATAAATATAGAAAATAAACAAAACATTCATTTGGAGATAGGGTGTTTTCGTTAGGGCTGGGGGGAAATTTGCTAATGGAGGGTATTTTTGTTCAGATAGTATAATGGAGGTTAAGTAGGTGTTCGGACAATAGAAACCAAATATTTTTCACTTTATTTGCAATTTTTGAAGTTGGAGTTGAAGATTAAGTTGTGTTTGATTATACTTTTTGCGAAGGATAAAAGAGAGCATTTTATTTGGAATTATGAAGATGGAGTTAGAAAACAGGTTACAAGATGTTCTCCAAATTTGGAATTTTCATGGCCAAACACTGATTTTCAATTAAAGTGAAAAATTATTCCGGAAAGAAGTGAATAATTTTTATGGCCAAACGGGTCCTAAATGTAGATAATTTTTTAAAGTAAAGGGGTAAATCTGGCCCTGTTCCCTAAAATAAAAGCTCTAATCTACACCTGAGGGAAAGAGAGAAACTAGAATAAGAGAAGAATAGAAAACAGGCCCTCACATAGTCCCCAAAATTGGCAGGGAAAGGAGGTTGACATATGTGGAAGATCCTGAAAATTAGACTTCATACACCAAAAATGTTTTCTTAAACAAAGGTATTTGCGCTTGGAGAACCTAATGAAAACCTTATATTCCCTAAGGAGATCCTATCACAGTGAAAATGCTTAATAATGAGAGTTCCCTAATTTGGTCGTGCCGAGATTTGGAAAACAGTAACAAACGATAAATGATTCAATTTTAGCTTATGATACACACTTATCCTACTAATTTAAAGCAGTGCCATTTAGCTTATTTTCTAAAAAGAGGCAATTTTTAAGTATTGATAAGTAGATAACACATTGGGAAGAGCTATTCTGTGGTTCAGCATGAGGAGAAGGAGAGGACTCAGGAACGCTGGACTCTTGAGAAAAAATTGCAGCTAACTTTCTAATTGCATCAAGTGTTAAACACTGGACTGGTCTAAAGCGACAGGAAATCTCCATAGATCAGGTAGGCAGATGAGTAGATAGAGTGTTGGACTGAGATAGGCTTTCTATTACCGGAATTCCTTACTATCCAACATGGGTAATCAATTTGCTTCTACACTAGCAAACACTTGAAACGAGTTGGAAATCCTTACCATCCAAAATGGGTGGGCAATTTGCTTCTACATTCCATTTAGCAAAGACTTAATAACCTCGATTTATGCAGTCTTTCCTTCACATTTATATTCGGTCCTCTAGGAGATATGCATGAGTTCTGCATCTCTCTGCATAATTGATTTGACAAACAAGTTGAAGCTTGCAAAATATTATTAATGCTCTACAACCCTATACTCAATTGAAGATTCCACAATATTATAATGCTCTAAAACCATATCCTCAAACCAACGATGGTTTTCAAACAAAGCAAAATACTCAGAAGACACGACTTATGAAGCAATGACCTAGAAGTATAAACTTTATTTGTTATTAGTCATACCATGAACAAAGAACTCTGAGTCGTCATGCCTGCTAAAGACTTCAACAGAAACTCTTCCACCACCTCCTCCAGCAAATCCATCGCCCCCAGAAGCACTTATTTTGCCACCTCCTGTCCTGCTTAAAAAGAAAAGTCAACTTTGAATACAACCTCAAAAAGACATGTCCTCACTCATCAGATAGCATGATTTAACCAATACCAAAATGTAGCATCTAAGGAGACTCGTCATAAAAGAATGACAATCTGCAGTAGAATTTTAGTCAGGCAATCAGTGTAAAGATTCGGTGGACCACGTGGGAACATCGAAGGAAGGGGGATTTTAAAATTCCTTGTCAGGTCATGCCAGCCTGTTCGAGAATGGCCCACAAAGGGGCTGGGTTCTCCTCAGAAGCAACTGGGCCAAAGGATGGGCCATAAAATGCCGGACCCAATTGTTCCAACTCAATTAATTCCATCCCAACCAATTGAGGCCTAATTTCTGGACACTTTTAACATAGAAGTGGTCGCTAACCTCAGCAGAATATTGACACAAAACAGAGTCGAACCTCCACAGGATTTACCTCATCACAACAGAGAAGAACACTTAAACAGAGAAGATGGGAATCATCACAACATCAGTGGAAAGTGACGAGTTTGCAGGAGAAAATTCTCAATTTACACAGAATTTGGAGATACACACAGCAGAAGAATTAAATTCCTTGGAATTGACAGGCTCCTGGGACATACAAGCAAACGAAAGGATGGAAGAGATGAACTCCTCTTTAGAAGACATCACTCCACTCCACTGAGGATTCAACTCCCAACTGAAGATTCTGACCCAATTTTCAACACTCCGATTTGGATACACCAATACCTCCTTAAACTCGGTAAAGAATTCGGGGCAGATTTCCAAGGATGTGAGGAGGAAGTTTTAACTCTATTTACGAAAATTGATGGTAATAAACAGGAGAACATAGTCAAACAACAACAACAGATGCAGTCACACACAAAGAAGAAGGGGAACTATGAGCTAAAAAGGCTAGAGATGGGCAGCAATTTCATAAGTAATGGCACTAGAAGTAAGGGAGGGGAACTATGAGCTAAAAAGGCTAGAGATGGGCAGCAATTTCATAAGTAATGGCACTAGAAGTAAGGGGGGATATCTAGCTATTCTTGATCAATGAAGCTCAACATTATTTCTTGGAATGTTAGGGGATTGAACTGTATAAGGAAAAGGGGGTTGATCAAAAATATGTTACAAACATGGAAAGCAGATATAATTTGTCGGCAGGAATCCAAGGTAGAGGGGGATATCAAGGAAGTTGTAAAAGATATATGAGAAAACAGATGGGTCAAATTTGTTCAACTAGAGGCAAGTAGTACAAGGGGAGGTATTATCATTATGTGGGATAGTAGAGATTGGAAGGGGAGATCAGTAGTTTAGGTTCTTACTCAGTTTCTTGCAAATTAACTGGTAAGAATCAGGACTTCTCAGAGCATTTGACTGGTGTTTATGCACCAAATGATAGACAGGAGAGAGAAGATACATGGGGGAGATTGGAGCAGCAAGGGGATTATTCTCAGGACCTTGGGTTTTGTATGGGGATTTCTATACTGTCAGACATCCTTCAGCGAAGGAAAATTGCAAAATTGCAGAAGAATCAACAAATCCATGAGAGACTTTTCAGAGTTCATTGAAGATATGGAGATGATAGATGTGGATCTAACAGGAGGCCAATTCACTTGGAAAAAAGGAGACAATCATTCAGTAGCTGCTAGGTTGGATAGATTCCTTATATCTGAAGATTGGGACACAAGTTTTAAAAACATTAGGCAATCTATCCTTCATAGAGTGACTTCAGATCATACTCCACTAATGTTGCCATGTGGAGAATGGAATCATTCTAAATCCTATTTCAAGTTTGAGAACTGGTGGCTACAAACTGAGGGTTTTGGCACTAGAGTTAAGAACTGGTGGGACTCCTCCTATTGTAATGGAAGACCTGACTTTATTTTGGCCTTTAAATTGAAAGCTCTGAAGGCAAAATTAAAGGAATGGAGCAAAACAATTCAAGGTAACTTAGGGTTGCAAAATCAGAAAGTCCTTTAACACTTAGCTGATTTGGTGGAAATTCAAGATCAGAGGAGATTGACAGAAGATTGACTCTTACAATGGAACTTGAGGACATTGCAGGAAAAGAGGGAACCGCATGGAGACAAAGATCTAGAGCCCTTTGGCTAAAGCAGGGAGACAGAAACACACAATTCTTCCAAAGAACAGAAAATGCACATAGAAGAGTCAATACAATAGACAAGCTGCTTGTGAATGGAGAAACTTTGACAGATCCAGAGGACATCAAAAAAGAGATTCTCTTTTTATGTTCTATATTCAGAAACAGAAGAGTGGAGACCAAAGTTCAATATGAGGGATTGTCCTACACTTAACACAGAAGTTAATGAGATGTTAATGGCCCCTTTTGACTCTCAAGAAATCTTGGAGTGCATCAAGGCATGTGCAGGGGACAAAGCCCCTGGCCCTGATGGCTACACCATGGCCTTTTTCAACCAATGTTGGGAGGTGATTAGCACAGATGTTATAGCAGCTATCCAAAAATTTCATAAAGAAGGAGTTTTTGAGAGAAGTTACAAAGCCACATTTGTTGCACTGATTCCCAAAAAAGTGGGGCCTCTTGAGCTGACTGATTTTAGACCGATCAGTCTGATTGGAAGTGTTTATAAGATAATCTCTAAAATTCTGAAGAAGGTTTTACACAGATTGGTTGACAGCCAACAAATGACATTTATTAAAGGAAGGCAAATCATGGATGCAGTCCTTATTGCAAATGAATGTATTGATGCTAGGAAGAGGAGCAACCTTCCTGGAATTCTTTGTAAGCTAGACATTCAGAAAGCTTTTGACCATTAAACTGGAATTACCTGCTTGATCTTCTTCAGAAAATGGGTTTTGGGCTTAGATGGATAAAGTGGATTAAACACTGCATCAGCACAGTGAAGTTCTTAGTATTGATCAACAGAGCACCTAATGGTTTATTCTCATCACAGCGGGGATTGGAGATCCACTATTCCCTTTCCTTTTTATCCTAGCTATGGAGGGTATGAGCAACATGATTCAAACTGCCAGACTAAATAGATGGATCAGGGGATTTCAGCCGAGCCTCAATGCCATGAACAATTTGGAAATGACCCATTTACAATATGCAGACGACACTATAGTGTTCTGTGAGGCCTCAAAAGACCAAGTCCTGATTCTAAGAGTTATCTTCATTGTCTTAGAAGATGTCTCAGGGTTGCACATCAACTGGAAGAAGAGTTACATTTATCCTGTAAATGAGGTAAATGACATTCAAACTCTGACAGACACTTTGGGTGGAAGGGTGGGGGAACTACCTGCAATTTATTTGGGCATGCCTCTTGGGGCAAAAAGTAAATCAGCAGGGATATGGAATGGAGTTTTAGAAAAGAGTGAAAAGAGGTTGACAAACTGGAAGAGTCAATACATGTCTGTAGGGGGAAAACTAACATTAACTAACAGTGTGTTGAATGCTTTACCTACATACATGCTATCTGTTTTTCCTATGCCTGTCAATGTGATTAACAAGATTGATGCCCTAAGGAGGAACTTCTTCTAGCAAGGTAGTGAAGACAAGAAAAAACTCCACTTAGTAAAATGGGAAGAACTGACATTCAGTAAGGCTGAAGGGAGTGTGGGGATCAGAAACATGAAGTTACACAACAAAAGCTTGTTGATGAAATGGCTTTGGAGATATGCCACTGAAGACGATCAACTATGGAAGGAAGTCATCAAAGCAAGATATGGGGAGGAAGGAAACTGGACTACTAAAGAGGTAGTTACACCCTATGGTTGCAGCATATGGAGATCCATCAGAAACATATGGCCGAGTTTTCAATCAAAAGTGGCTTACAAAGTTACAAATGGCAAGAAAGTTTCTTTTTGAATGAAAATCGGATTGGCCAACATACTCTCAAACAGTCATATCCAGATCTCTTTAACCTTTTCCAACAACAAGAAGCAACAATAGCTGATATGTGTACAGGTCAAGGTTGGAACCTCAACTTTAGAAGACTTTTGAATGATTGGGAAGTAGAAAGAACCAGCTGATTTTCTCAACATCCTTTCACAATTCAATGGCTTCACAGATGAAGAAGACACCTTATTCTGGAAGAATGATAGCCAAGGGAAGTTCACTATGAAATCTGCTTACAAGAACCTAAATTCTTGTAACAATCAGGTAGATTGTCGGCCTTGAAAAATGATATGGAAAGCGAAAATTCCATAAAATAAGGTTTCCTGTTTCACCTGGTTACTAGCTAAAGAAGTGGTCTTGACACCTGAGAATCTGATGAAGAGAGGCTTTCAACTATGTTCCATATGTTCTTTGTGTGGTGAAAGGCAGAGACAATTAGCCATCTTTTTTTACACTGTATATGGGCAGTCAGTTGTGGAAAATTTTAATCAACCTAAAGAAGATTAGGTGGGTAATGCCAGGAAGCATCAAAGGGGTGTTAGGGTGCTGGAATAGTGATGGAAATTTATCCAAAAAGGAGGAAAGATGGAAGATTGTCCATGCATGCATTTGGTGGTCTATATGGGCAGAAAGGAAACAAAGATGTTTTGAGAAAAAAAGCTGCAATATTCAGAAGGTCAAGATGAACTGTTTAGGCCTTTTCTATTTTTGGTGTAAACAGGAGTTAGCAACACAAACTGAAGATATTTTCAATGTTTTAAACAGTTTGTAATTAGCAAAGATATAGGAGCCCTTTTTGTAAGTGAACACTTTTGAGGGGGACTACACATTTCTGTGTAGTATACCTGTTGATATTAATATAAATGTTACCATTATAAAAAAAAGTAGAAAAGTTTACAGTGGACACTATATTGTAATTTTCTATAAGTATAATAAAAAGGTACTCAATTATCACTTGATAATGATTTTAGTTTTGTTGAATTCTTGCCAACCGCCTCATATGAAGCTTAAATTGTTAGGCTAGTTATCTAATCAAGTCTTAAATATGCCTCTCACCTGTCACTTGTCAGCCTAAATATTTTCTTTGGCAAAACATGCAAACATATTCTGTTGTTGGGTGGCGTGAAATCAAACTTACGATTCTACCAACTTTAATATTATGTGAAATATTAAAGTGGAAAAGGGTAGAAGGGAGGGCCTCTCTGAGTTCTGAAAGCTGCAGTTGGCCCAAAGTGTTGGCTCCAAACGAATTTCTCGGTCATCATAAAAAGATATTATGTGAAATAGTTTGGGCATTTTTTCCCAGCACATTAAGAGAGTTGATGAAGTAGTTATTAAATCTTTATAGACCCCTTTGTATGTCATACTATCCCGAAGTCAAGTATGTCCAAAAGTCCATTATAAAGCTTTTTAAAACACCTCATCTAAAGTTTAACTGTTGAGATGTGTTTACCAGTGTTTTTCTTAGTATAATTTATCAGTATTGTTAAAGAATAGCTTAAGTCTGTTTATGAGTCGAAAGTTGGTGCAGCATTAACAATGTTCCAACCAGTGGCGGATTATGTAGGGGCTGGGGGGCTGTGGCCCCCCTCAAAAAACTCAATTTTTTTTTATATATACCCCTCTCACACGTCACTCTATTTTCACGTTGACATCAGCTCCCATTTAGCACTTACCCACTGCGGCCACCCCCACCGCATCTCAGCCCCAAGCCCCCAACAGTGGTAAATCCCTGGTAAATCCCCAACCGTGGTAATCTCTCTCTTTCTCTCCTCTTTGTTGTTCTGTAAGTTCTTAATGGCTTTTAATTTTTATACTATTGACTGTATTGAGGACGAAAAGCAACGTATCCCATTGGTTGAGAATCAAATATTTTCGAAAAGAAATAAAAAATCGATGAAATTCACTTGTAGTTGTCCCACATCGATTTCAAGAAGAACTTATGAGGTTTTGGAGTTCTATATTTTCTACTAATTCAAGAACCCTTACAAGTCTCATTTTTGAGCATAAAAACCCTAGATTTTGAAATTACGATCTGGAATTTGTCTTTTGCCAAAATCCTAACTATTCTTTTATTTTTCCAAGGTTTCTCCTAGTCTAAATTTTTTTTTCTGTGTGGCTGAGTTCGTGAGATTGGGGAACTTTATGTTTGTTTCATCATATACGAGGCTATTTTGGGCTTATAAGATTATAAATTCATTTGAGTTCATATTGATTTTGCACATGATGAAAGAGATTATGGGAATTACAGATTGTCTTTGTCAAGCTTTACAACAGAAATCCCAAGATATACTTAATGCTATACATTTAGTCAGCACTACAAAAACATTAATTCAGAAGTTGAGAGATGAAGGATGGGATCAATTATTGAAAAAATGTGACATTATTTTGTGAACAACATGATATTGATTCTCCTAATTGTAATGATGTTTATATAGAGCGTCAAGGGCGTGATCGTCATCAGAAGGATCACATCACGGTGGATCAACATTTTAGAGTGAATCACTTTTGTGTTACTATTGATCAACAATTGCAGGAATTGAATCACAGGTTTAATGTTCAAACAATGGAGCTTTTGAGCCTAAGCAATAGTTTGATTCCTAAAGATATTTACGAAGCATTTAATATGGATATATGTGCTCTTGTAGAAAAATTTTATCCAAGGGATTTTAGTGAGCAAGAGAAAACAAATTTGAGATTTCAACTTCAACACTTTATTCTTGAGGCTGTTAGTCATCCAGAATTGAATAACTTGTCAACTATGTCTGAATTGTGTGCAGCTTTGGAAAAAACAGGGAAGGCGAATACATATTACTTGATTGACCGGATAATTCGCCTTTATCTTAACTCTTCCAGTTTCTACGGCTACTACAGAAAGATCATTTCCAGCAATTAAGATAATCAAGACAAGGTTGCGTAATAAGATGGAGGATGATTTTTTTACTGACAATATGATGGTTTATATTGAAGAAGAGATAGTTGAAAGATTTAGCTCTAATTCAATTATTAATGATTTCAAGTCTTTAAAAGAACGAAGGGCAGCACTTTAATTCTAGGTACGTCTTTCCTTTTATATATTATATTTTAGTTGTGTTGATGTTATTTTGAAACTTTGATAAAATTATATTTTGATCTTATAAATTTCAATTATAATATTTTTGTTAGTAGTTACCGCCCCCTTAATATTTTGGGCAAGTTCCGCCACTGGTTCCAACTTCCTCTCTACATAACTCAACTTCCAACTCGACGGTTGGCGATAAAAGTCTCTATCGCTAGAACAAGAATCAATTGTCAAAAGAAGGACAGAGGGACAACATTTATGTTGGGAAAAACATGTATACCATCTTCAGACAAACTTAGTTGGTCTATAAGGCGCATTATAGGTGAAGAAATACGTTACACTGTATGGTTACTTAAAAGCTAAACACAACCAGTTTCCTATATAAACATGTAACGACGGGTAACCTAGAAAACATCACAAGTGACATGTTTCAGTCAAACTGCACTAGTGTAGAAATATTTTGTAATGTGGGCATATATAGAAACAATAATAACAACAACAACAACATACCCAGTGTAATCTCACAAGTGAGGTCTGGGAAGGGTAGTGTATACGCTGATCTTACCCTTACCCCGGGAGGTAGAGAGATTGTTTCCGATAAACCCTCAGCTCAACGAAAAAT
The DNA here is from genome assembly GCA_029783415.1 of Anisodus acutangulus. Classification (NCBI taxonomy): domain Eukaryota; kingdom Viridiplantae; phylum Streptophyta; class Magnoliopsida; order Solanales; family Solanaceae; genus Anisodus; species Anisodus acutangulus. Next base: position 32,345,291 of record CM056492.1, on the reverse strand, counting down.
AATTCAAAGCAGTTCGAGAAAAGAAATAATGAAAGTGAAGAAGCCACGGCAAAATACTAACAGCAACAAACCCAATGTAACCCGGGTGTCTTGTTTTTGTTTCTGCTTATTGCTAAAGAAACAGTAACTACAACAAAATAATACTACAAGAAACACCAGATAAATCATAGAACAAGAAACTACCAGAGTAATACTACGACTACTAGTATGAGGGGATAAGTGAGACAACACTCAACTACCTACTAGACTTCTACCCTAATTTGTGTCCTTCATAGCCTCCTAGTATATAAGTTAAATACTGTACTGAAGAAAGAGCAAGAGAAGTTAGTATTACGTTACATTTTGTTGGACTTGATGTAAATACTGCCAGCAGAGCCACCACCACCTTTGATTCCACCATCCCCTCCATCAGCCAAAAGAGTTCCCCAAGCATGTAAAACATCCGTGACCTCCAACCAGATCCTCCCACCTCCATTACCTCCATAATCATCCTCCTTATTAGAACTCTGCCCTTTACTTCCATAGCTGAATGGTTGTTCCAATGACTTCCATGAATACGTATCTCCTCCCCATACGTCTTCCGGAAGCTTCTTATTATCCATAACACAACTCGCCCCTCTACCCCCATGCCCTCCACCACCACCCTCATAATCCTTAGGTGTCCCTCTTGATTGCCCATCACCGGATGGTGCTAATCCCGTAACATTAATCACCGACCCACTAATCATACTCGCATTTCCTGCCACTATATACACCGACCCACCTAATATTTTAGCATTAGCGTTAAGCTTAAGATGACCTGTTATATTAATGGTGATGGAACAACCAGGAAGGGGGCAACTGAGAATAACCCCTTGAAGAATGAAGAGATTTCCTGTTCCTTGAAGGTAGATATCACGTGTGAAATTGAGGTTGTAATTAAGCTCACATATTGTGTTGAGTGACCCAATACCGAGCATTTCAGAACATGTGAGAGAGGGAGGGTGGGGTGGTGGAGATGGAGGTGGGGGTGATGGGGGTGCGTAGTCGCCATTTAATGGATCCGAATCGAAATTATTATTATCAATAATTGAGAAATCAGAAAGCGATGCTGAAGCGAAGAAAAAGATATGATAATAAAAAAGAATGTGTAAGAAGAAGAAAAGGTGAATCCATGGAAGGGCCATTACAAAAACTCATCAGAATTGGGGAAAGAAATTGAAATAAAAGTAATGATTTTTGCAGAAATTGGTCTTGTATGTGTAAAGAATTGAAATGGGAAGAGAAGAAAAGGAGAGAAAAGGGACTTGCGAGGGGTTCGGTGGGGAGACAAAAAGAGAGGGTGACACCTGGGCTGTGCTTTCCATTTTGTTTCTCTTTCAAACAAAATTCCCATTTCCATCCAGGGAGCTTTGTCACCTCAACCCTTGTTAACATTTATCATAATGGACCGACCTAGGCTGCCACATATGGCCTAATTTTATATTACTCAAAGGACTGATTATTTAGTTAATTATAAAGGATTTTTTTATTTTATTAATGAATAATTTATAATATATATAAGATTATATGAATATTTATTTTGATATAAACTACGTAAATAATTAACCTAATTATAAAAAAATTATAATTCTATCTAAAATAGAAGATATACAATTAATAAAGAATATTGGAAAATATTCTATCACGCCCCACAGTCGAAGCGGAAGGTGCTCGAACACTGAGACTGGCTCAAAAATTATCAAATAGTATGCGCGAAAGTCATTTAGTGAAGATGTCGGCAATCTGATATTTGAAAGGAACATGAAGGACACGAACTTGACCACGAGCCATTTTTTCGCGAACGAAACATCTGACTGTGTTTAGTGCGCTGATGTTGGACGGGATTGCCAGAAAGATATATCGCACTAATATTATCACAGTAGATCAGTGATGCCTTTTGAATCTGGCAGTGAAGCTTAAATAGAATGTTACGGATCCAACAAGACTCAGAGACAACGTTGACAACACCTCTGTATTATGCTTCTGCACTGGATCGGGATAGTGTAGGTTGCCTTTTGGAAGACCAAGACAATAGGTTATCTCCGAGGAAAACATAATAACCAGACGTGGAGCGTCGAGTGTCAGGACATCCACCCCAGTCAGCATCAGAATAAGAAGTGAGACCAGTGAGCAAAGCCCTGTATAGATGTAATTTGAAGTGAAGCGTACCTTGGACGTATCATAAAATACGTTTGAGGGCATGCATGTGTTCTACCGTCGGACTGTGCATATGCAAGCAGATTTATTGCACGGTATAAGATATGTCTGATCTCGTGAATGTGAGATACTATATGGCCTAGCCATGCTACGATAGTGAGTTGGGTCTGAATATGAAGGGTCAGAATCAGCGCTGAGCTTGGAATTGGTGTCTATAGGCATATGGAATAGTTTGCAAGATGTCATGCCGGCACGGTCAAGGATTTCTTCGCCATACTTCTTCTGACATAAAAATAGGCCGCCAGAATGTCGAGTGATAGAGATGCCCAAGAAATAACTCAAGGGGCACAAATCTTTCATAGAAAACATAGAGGAAAAGAGAGACATAATGGACCAGTGGAGAGCATCAGATGATGTGGTAAGCATGATATCATCAACATATGATAATAGGTAATCCATATATGTACCCTTGTTGTACATGAACAGGGAATGATCGGATCTGCTGTGTGAAAAACCGATAGATGAGACATAATCGATAAACTATTGGCACTATGTTCGAGGAGCCTGTTTCAGTCCATAGAGCAATTTCCGCAATATACACACATAATCTGGATGAATAGGATCCCTGAAACTCATAGGCTGAAGATCTCATGTAAGAAGGCATTCTTGATATTAAGATGATGAATGGGCTAAGACTTGGATATGGCAATGATGAGGACGGTCCAGATGGTTGCGGGCTTTATGACCAAGCTGAACGTTTCATCACAGTCCAACAGAAGCACACATGCATGCCCTCAAACGTATTTTACGATACGTCCAAGGTACACTTCACTTCGGATTACATCTATACAGGTCTTCGCTCACTGGTCTCACTGCTTATTATGATGCTGACTAGGGTGGATGTCCTGACACTCGACGCTCCATGTCTGGTTATTGCGTTTTCCTCAGAGATAACCTATTGTCTTGGTCTTCCAAAAGGCAACCTACACTATCTCGATCTAGTGTAGAAGCAGAATACAGAGGTGTTGCCAACGTCATCTCTGAAGTGGAGTCCACTAGGATGTCGTATACAGGCAATGATGGGATGCCCATAACGGTGGGGCCCACGCAGCCCACAGCGGGTAGGCAGCCCACGTCGGATGTTGCTGCCACTGCCGCGGTCGCTGCTGGCGCTTGATTTTATTGATGAATGATTTACAATATATATAAGGTTACAAGAATATTTACTTTGATACAAACTAGGTAACTAATTAACCTAATTACAAAAGGATTATAATTCTACCTAAAATAGGAGATATACAATTAATAGAATTAATGAAAGAATATTGGGAAATATTCTATTAAACTAGACACCTAGGCTGCCCATATAACCTTCATGTCACATGTAGGTTATCGGTTCGAGCCGTGAAGCAGGTATTAATGTTTGTATTAGGGTAAATTGTCTACTCGTATCTCTTGGGGTGTAATCCTTCCCTAAACCTTACTAACGCGAGATGCTTTGTACATTGGACTGTCCATTTTTAAGTCTATTTGATAGCTGGTTAGAGTTATGCAGATATTAGTAATATATAAATTAGTTATGAAGGGATCTATGTATTATTTTATGCAGAGATTAGTTAGGCAAGATTTTGTTATTCATGTATCAGTTATTCCACCTTCTATCCTATATAAAATAATACATAAATTACATGTATTAGTTATGCATGTTTCTAAATTGTAAACCAAACATCATATTAGGTGTGTTGAATTTTATACATAGCAAAAAAAGGCTATCAAACATGATATTACTTATCTAGGATTTAATAAATGATAACTTAGCTCCTAATCAGATACCAAATGACCCATTAGGATGTGTTCGGTACGAAGGAAAGTGTTTTTTTATAAAAATATTTTCTTGAAACATAAATTAGTTTCTAACTTATTTCTTTGTGTTTGATACGTAAGTGAAAAAAATATTATCTCAAGATATGGGGATGTGATGGTCAAGGGTTGGGGCATAGTCGGATCTAAGATTTCTAAAATATGGGTGCACCACTGAAAAAAGGTATTAAGTGAGAATTGATATTTATTCCTCTAAGTAAACAACTCAACATTCAATCAAGTGCACTATTTTTGGCATTTCTGAAGCATGGGTGCCGATAGATAATAGTATATTAGTTCTAAAAAACATGTATATAAAATACTTAGTTTTGCAGAGAAATCATGTGTTCACGTGCACCATATTTTGTCATGCCCGTGTTGAAAGATCCTACACATACCCAACTATTAAAATAAATTATGGAGCAAGAACAACAAATTATGTGCTTTAACTCAGCGAAAGAATCGTTGAACGTGCAAACAAAAGAAATGTCCCAGTCGAACCTTGAATCTATCAGAACTAAAGTTTTGTTACATCTCGTATTTTCATACTAGTATAACCCCCAACCCCACCGTACTTTTTACGTTGGGATGCATCATAAGTAAATCAAATATGAACTCGGGAGATTTAGGGTCTTTTGCAAAAATAGCGATGTAACGTCCCGTACTTACAGGTTAAAGTTTGACCCATGCGATGTGGATATAATGGAAATATTTGAGGTATGGGGACCACCCAAGGGTTTTAAGGTAAGAGAAATAACTAAGTAAACTAGGACGAGTGTGGAGGTAAGTTGGACTAAAGGATGAAGTCCCAAAATAATTCAAAAATGTAAGAGTGTGATAACAATGATTGAAAATAATATTTTCTATATGTTCAAAAGAGGCTATGGACTAGTGCTAAATCACATGATCATGATTATAAGTTTATAAGTATGTTAAAAATAATTTGGCATATAGAGAAATTGAGATCAAGAAGTTAATTGGTTGTGTAATTGATTGAATTTTTGAGTTTAGTGGGAAAAGAAAAAGAGAAAGAATTAACTAAAGACGTAGTGCACTATATTATATTTGGTGGACACCCTTTCCATGTCGATGCTTGGGATGAATTTGAGAAAATGACTCATTTATAGAAAGATGATTAGGTGGCTACTTTTAAGAGATATGCAATTCACAAATAATATAGATGTATATAGTGGACCCATGGTCCAAAAGATATTGGAATTATTTTTGCTATTTCTCTTGGATTAGAACAATTATTTTAAACTAATTGATGCAGCAACGAGAATAATATGCAACAACGAATATAATGTGCAACAACGTTCTTCTCTTTTTTCAAGGTATACAAAGCTTCTTCTACTCAATTCTCCTTTGGAATCCTCGAGTTCTCATCGTTCTCTCTCTTGTAATTGTCATAGTTAAGTGTTTCTATAAGGCTCGGGGAAGAATAGGTTGGTTCTTGCTTGATGAAGGTATGTAACCTCTTCCTAATTTCATAGGAGAGATTGAAAAGATAGTTGTTGATGTGTTTATCGTATACGACTCACGGGGTGGTGATCACAAGACGTAAGTCCAAGTTAAGGAAGTTGTTGGACTTCCTAGTTGTAATTGTTGTTGATATGGAGTTCGGAAGGAAGAAGGTCGTGGAGAAACTCCGTATAGTTATCATATATAGAGTTTGTTGTTCATTGTATAGGTCTTATGCCTTCGTGTTGATTAATACCTGTATTTTTAGCATTTTTTGTAGATTAAACTTGTAAGGTATGGTTGGTTCATTGTAGCTGTTCGAAAGGTCGGTAATCAAGGTATGTTATCTATATGCTTTACATGCCTTACATATTCAGTACATTCTTTCGTACTGACGTCCCTTGCTGGGGCGCTACGTTTTATGCCCGCAGGTGCAGGTAGACGGATAAACGCACCTCCTCAGTAGGTTATCAGATTCAACTGCGGTTGTCGCACCTCACTTTCCCGGAGTTGTTGTACAAAATCAGTAGGCACTATTACTTATGTATATGGCTATTTTGGGTATGGAGAGGCCCTTTCCCGAACTGATGACGTGTGGTAGTACTCTTAGAGTCTTGCATACTAGTGGTCAATGTATATTTGTTTTGTATGGCCTTGTTAGCCTCCTTGTCAACTTTTGATACATTTTTATGGCCTTGTCGGCCTTGTTATACATACATCTGTTGGTTGGTTGTTTATTGCTACAGGTTGTCTTATTCAGGTCTTTATTATATTTGTCTTTATAAGGCCTAGTCGGCCCATACAGTTATATGCATAAGTCATGATATACATGTGGTACGCTCGGGCCGTTAAGGCACCAGGTGTCAGCCACAAACCTCATAGCAGGTCTGTCCTAGGGAATTTGCAAGCCGTGTCTAGTAGAGACTTATTTATGGGTGTGTTGTGCACCATACTTATAAACAGGATGTTACAAGGCATTTAAGGATGGTTTCTATCCTTTCATCTCATAGATCTGCAGTAGAGTTGAGTTGTGAATTCGAGCCTAACTCGTGCTTTATACAATTTTAATAATCTCGATTATTAGAAAGACTCTGGCCAGTTCGTATCCGTGATAGGTAAATTAAGGACCCCCCAACAGGTTATTGATACGATATAGGTGTGAGTATTATACTAAAGTCTCAGAGTATGAACATTTGATATACAGAGTAGATAATGAAATCTTAGAAAGGTAAAGGAGGTACAAAGTACCTGAATGCAAGAGGTTATAATGAGATTAATATTTAGATTGAATGATATGAGTAGCGCTACCCCAATTTCCGTGGTGGTAAAGCCGCAATGAGAAGAACCTATAGGGATCTCAGAATTTAGTAGAGGTTAGAATAATCCTTAATATGGATAGTATTGGAGAATAGTACTGTTATGTCGAGGACACTTCTTTAGACCATATATACCTAACGTACCCTGAAATTGTGAGATGAATATGACTTTTAAATAATCTTGAAGCTCTAGGGGCTAATTATTGAATTCCTTGTGTGCAAGGTACGTTTTTTCCTTAGAAAGGCTTTTGTCTGAAGTAAGTAGAAATAGTAAGTGCCTAGGAGATAAGGCCAATTAAAAAAGGGGAAGTTATAAGTAGGGGAATGTTTTGTCGTGAGTATTTAAACTGAGGTAAGAAATGAGATGGATAGTAAGGGGATGGTACCAACATAAGTGGGACACTTGAGCAAATATGAAGAGCGACTGAGAATCATACAATACAATATAGTAATGCGACAAGTTCGTAGTCAAGTAAACCAGAAGATAGGGAGAAGTGATTGTTAAGTTGTGAAGATGAATGTGTTACGAGACTAAGTACCTACTATGAGATTTGAATAGCCAAATGTTAACAGAGTATACCGATCAGATGATCTAGCCTCATGAATTAGGGAGTATCGACATTTGAAAAGTTCCCTTAGTTAAGTGGAATACGAGTTAAAGATTTGAGAAATTGTTATAAAAGTATTGTGAAGTTGTAAGATAGGTAATCAGGCAATAAAAAGGATAAACAACAAAGGAGAGACCTTAAAAGGCTATTAAGAAAGAATTCTCTAAGACTAACGTGATTAGGAAATAAAAAGGGGATCCTTTGAGAATTGAGTATGTTAGTTATAAACGCAAAACCTTCTATTCGTGTAAACGATTCAATAGACCTAGTAATGAGGAATTATGCTGGAGCATTTGGTAAAAGGATCACATAATTGTGGAAGGTGTTAAGACAACGATGTGACTTTTCATGAAGGAAAATCTCTGAGCGTAAGTGAGTGGTCGTCCTTCCATAGGGAAGATGATGTGACAAAGAAATCGACATAGACTCTTATGGTGGTTTGGTAAGTAGATAAGGGAGTTACAACGAAGAATTTCAAAACGAATAAGATTATGTTATCCAGATTTTTGCGGATATGTTAAGACTATCAAATGATATGTAAGCGTCGACGCTAAGGAAGGAATGGTAGCGACCTTCTGATTAAAGGAATTAAGTAACAATAAGAGCCGCCAGACCTATGGGGATTAGAGAAGTGTCACGACCCCTTTTCAAGAGTTGTGGTGGCACCTACATAATCCCACCACGTAGGCGAATCACTCCCAAAATATTAACATGATACGACATAAGTAAAAGTGGAAGAAATACAAAGGCTACATAATATTAACATGATACGACATAAGTCATGTTGTGAAGAGTAGTAGTGGGTAAAATATTAAGAATATATTCTACCATATTGACTGTATACACCCAGAAAGATGGAGGTAGAGAGACATGAAAAAAGAGGGTACGGACCATGTTATTTATAGTGCAGATGATTCGTTTGACTTTGCCATTTTGAGGAGATGTGTGTGGACATGAAAACTGAAAAACCATGCCATTATTTTTGCAAAATTTGTGAAAAGCAGAATTATTAAATTCGCGGTCGTTATCACATTGAAAATATTTAATGGCTTTCTCAAACTATGTTTTGGTAAAAATGAAATTCAAGAAATTTAGCAAGCATCTCCGACTTAAATTTTAGTGGGTAAATCCAAACAAAATGAGAGAAATCATCTAAAAGAACTAGATAATATTTATGGCCTAGGGAGCTAGAAATAAGGGACGTCCACAAATCAGCATAAATAATATCAAAATGAGAAAACGTGATACTTAAAGATGATTTAAACGGAAGACGAACATGTTTGCCTAAGGAGCAAGAAACACAGTGCTGGCAAAGTTTCCCATTATTACATTTAATAAAGTTATTGCCTCTACGAAAATTAAAAACTGGGGCTCATAGGTGTCCAAGTCTATTGTACCAAGTTGACGGAGAGATAGCAGTGAGAGATATAGGAGAGCTTGAGCTGGCAGCGGAGGTGGATGGGAATGAATAGAGATTCCCCATGCTATTGCATCTCGTAAGAGGAGTCCCCGTACGAAGATCCTTCATAGTAAAACCAAACGGATCAAAGTCAACAGAGACAAAATTAGTACGAGTAAACTTCCGGACAGATATTTAAATTTTTAATAAGGTTGGGGGAATACATGACGTTGGCTAGGGAGAACGGTGGGTGAGGTGGTTGGGTGTAGGTGGTACTATACCCCTGAACTAGAATGTGATGGCCACTACTAACAGTAATATATTGAGGTTGCTTTAAACGAAACAATTCGGGAAGGTTACCTGCATTCCGGGTGAGATGAGATGTGGCTCCTATATCCATGTACTAATTTTCATCGGGTTATTGCAAATTCATGCTGCTGAAGGCCTGACCCAATTCATATAGGGCTAGACCATGGGCGTGAGATAGTTGTTGGGCCTGAACATAGTGGGCCTGATGGTGTAATTATCGCGGACCGGGGCTTGGGCCCAGAAGACCCGCCTGAGAGTATTGCTGGAATAGATATTGGGCATGTTGGTTCTGCTGGAAATAGAGGGGAACCGCGACCCAGGGTACAATGTTGGGCCACTACCCTGGGCCAGCCCAAGGAGATGAACCTGACCAGGCTTGCCCCCACGGCCTCGGCCTCTCCCACCTTTGCCTGACCCGCGACCCTTTCCACATTTGCCACCGCGGCCACCGCGCTGTGGTTGGGTGTTCGGCGGTGGTTGGCCGGCGGCAGGAGTGGCAGGAATTGCAGAAGTGTCAACGGCTAACGCTTTCTGGTTGTGCTCGTCTTGTTTAGCATATCTGATTTCCTCCAACAATAATTGGGACCGAGCCTTGTTGAAACTTGGTAGGGGATCGACTTGTTGTATCGTGACGAGGGTATCATACTCACCTTTTGAAAGGCCTGCGACTAGTTGGAAAATCATTTTTGTGTCAGAAACAGGCATACCCACATTTGATAATTGGTCTGCCACCAGTTTCAATTGCTTGCATTATTTGGACATGTTAGAGAAATTTTTAAGGCGTGTGTTGTTGAAATGTTCTTCTAAATAAACAGCGCGAGTGTGCTTATTGTCTTGAAAGATTTCTTCTAATCGAGTTCATAATTCGCGAGCAGAGGCGCCAGTTTTCATAATAGTGAGGAGCAAGTCTTGAGAAATAGTGCCATAAATTCACTGTTTTAAGACGACGTCAAGACGACGCCACGTAATGTCATCAACCTCAATGGGGCGAGGGAGGAAGTCGTCAATGTGATCCAACAAGTTATAGACGCATGCATGGATACAGAAGAGTTCAACCTATGAAGAGTACTGGTCGTTTTCTTGATCAAGAACCAAATGAATGAAGTTCTTGATGTTGGTGACAGTAAGTGCTGGATGAACAGAGGGTGAAAACGATTGGGTTGGTTTGGTGGTGACGACTGTGGAGGTTGAGGCCGCTGTGGGAGTTGTGGGAGGAGTCATTATAGTGGATTAGGTTGGACGAAGAAAGAGGGAGACTTGCGTCGGAAGAGTGGTTGGAAGCCACCGGAAATCCCTAGAGAGGGGTGGTGCGGCGGCGGTGAAGAAAAAAAAGAAAAAAGGAGAGGAGACTAGGGTTTAGGTTTAGGCTCTTGATACCATTTACGATTGTATTAATCTTCTTTGGAGAACCTTTCTCATTAATACAAAATATATATAGGTGTACAATGTTGAATCCTTCTATAATAAGGATCTCAATTCTACCATAATTATACAATACAAAATATGATAAATATATATTATACACGTGTTCTACCAAGCTCTGGTAACAAATTGTTGCATACTTTAGTGACAAAGTACAATTTCTGCAAGGCTAATTTAGGGAGAATAGCCCCCGACCAATCAAGCAGAGAGTGGAATTGAGAGAATGATGTAGAAGAATAGAAGAGAGATCAATATTATTCTTCGATAGTCTTCACAGTACAAACGAATCCCCTTTATACAATTCCAAAGTCGGTTAAGGCTAATAACAAACTAACTGACTCTCCAAAATGACTAAACCGCACCTGACCCCTTTAACCAACTAACTAATAGAATCGGATATACGGAATGTAATTTGTGTATATAACAAAGTCTTGAAAAGTGAAATTTGTAAACGAGGACAAACTATTGTCAAAATACTATTATTAAATTATGTAGATTCCAAGATAATAAAAATTCGAAACCCTAATTTTGAAACTTTAAGAGTGAAGTGTAATCAAGTGATTGATAAATAATGATAAAAAATTCACATTCTAGGTTGTAAAACTGAAATGCTGATTTGAATGGAATCTTGAAACTTCAAATAAAATTCTCAAAACGATTAGAGAAAATTTTGCGGAGTACCTTCTAATCAAATTCTTTCTTGAGTTTAAATTTTTTCGTGCGTGCAACGATATTTGTGAAATAGAAAGTAGTATGTAATTACAAAAAAAGTTGAAAGTATTTACTTTACACGGGGTGGAATAGTATATATATGATACTAAATTTTTTTCTTGTTGTATTTACAATAAAGCTCCTTGTTCTCAGAGAAAAGTAAACATCTGAAGAGGATCCAACTCCTCTCCATTTTTGTTCTCTCATAGTTTATTCAAGTTCTTGCTTGGATTGAGGACACATGTCATAGTTTAAAATTAAAGATTGAGATCTAATTAACTAAAGCAAAGTCCTACTCATGGTTAAAATAATAAATTACTTTCATGTATTTGTTGTCAAAATATTTTCACAATCACATAAATCTAGTTGCACATTATATCATTCCTAAATATATTAAAGACTTATCTTTCTTGCTTTGAGTAAATTTTTGTCGTGTATAATCTTTTTGCTACTTTTTTCCATCCCTCAATATGTTTAGCTTCAATATCTGGATATGCTCATATTCACATTGAAAGACAGAAAATATTAGAGGAAACTCCACAAAATCTGTTTGTAGATGGGTCCGAGAACTGTGCCCAATCAGTCAGAACACTATGCGAATAAGTCCCGGGTATAAGTGCCTAAACTTTGTTCTGAACACATGAAACACATTGATATTAACACATTGTGCTGCAAGAATTTATATGATCATAGTCATATAAGGCATGAAAGTAAAGTGAATAGGCGATTAATGACTAGAAAGATTCTTAATCATAATATCAACCATGTTAATCAATTGCTCGATAAATTAGAAGGTCAATTCAAGTGAATGCGCTTCATGATTGCTAGCAATGCCATAACCCTAGAATCCTTCCCTCCAGTGTGTTAATTCTTGAAAACAGTCCTGAAATTTGTCCTTAAATCTCAACTAAGATAAACTAGTTCACATATTTGCGGTAGTTTATAATAAAATCAATTTTTGGAGAAAATACTTGTTTAATTAATTAGTAGTTGCGAAGTCTAACAAACCGTGAATCATAAGTTCCCGTGGGCACGATATTTGATTCTTGAGTCACTATATTACTTGGTGACCACGTATACTTGCGTGTGCGTTTGGAAGCAACATACATTACCGACCAGAGATTCATTTCGTACACTCGAAGACATCCGGGAAACGACAGTTGAAGATAATCATGCACCCCGAGATTCAAAGAATCACAATCTATCCTTTTTCAGAGTCCATGATCTTCCCTCCAATAACAACTAGTGTGTGCATAGGGTTAGGGGAGTTTGTTAGTTAGTTCAAACCTATATTTAACCAATAATCCTTGAATTGTAGCCTATCAAATTTCTCACCTCAATACAATACTTCTTACTATTATTCACTACGAATTCACGACCGTCTTCGAGCCTTCATTTCATCATTCAAGAGAATGTTTCAGGAGATTGAATATGAATTTATGTCCTTTTTAATTATGTTATTTCGATTACCATTATTAGCTATTTCTTCTAGTCCCTTTATTATTATTATTATCATTCGTTGCTTCAAACCTAACATAAAAGATTTACAAATTAATTTTGTTGCTATACACCCCTTTCAAGCAAATTATTGATTTTTCTAATAACCGAATTTTAAGTTAAACAATATTTATCTCACTTTGATCATCTAATAATTCTAGTTAGGCTAATCGTGATATATTCGAAAATCTTCAATAAAAATCTTTCTTTGGTAAACTTCAATGTCCAGCTAAAAACTCTCTTAGTCTATAATCTTTTACCAAGAATAATATCATATCCTTAGAGAAAACCACTTCGATAAATTATACTTAGAACCATATTAGTTCATAAACCTTATCTTAAAACAGAATTTTAGAAAGAATCTGCCAAATAACTCCCAAGCATCTACGCCATTAATCCCGTAAATTAAGTGAAGAAAGAAGGGAAATCAGTGTGAGGATGAGTCGAGTATTTCCAGTGATCTAAGATTCTGCAAAAAATGTATGATTTCTAAACTATGTGTTTCTAATTATAATCTTAGGTTGACGAATAGCATGCCCCATCTCAACCTATTTTGGGATGTAACATGGATACACAATCAATTATGGTCATGTGCAGTTTTTATAATGTACTCCCTCCATTAAAAAAAGATTGTCTTAGTTTCTTTATTAGTTTGTCCCAAAAAGATTGGCACATTTCCATATTTAGAAATAATTTAATTTTATAAGATGGTTTATAACCAAACAAATATTTAAAGCTTGTTTTGGACCACACATTTCAAAATTCTTTCTTTATTTCTTAAATTTCATGTCAAGTCAAATTAAGGCCTCATTTGTTTGCACTTAATGGAGGTCTGAATCTAAATGGTTCAGACCTTTAGTCATTAAGTATATTTATTTACATTAAGATCTAAGCACTTATTTGATTTGAATATGTGTTAATCATTAATATTTTGAACAAGATCTTAATATCATTAAGATGTATTTTTGTATGAATAATTTTTACCATCACTCTGTCCACACCACCAGCTCCACCCTCATCCCCACCCCACCCCACAACCACTAACCCACCCACCACCCATCCACCCCCACCTATCCCTACCCGCTCTCCAACCCTACCCCACCACCACCCATATACTATTAACTTACCACGTTACCCTACCCCCATCACTAATCATCTTTGACATCACAACTGGCAATCACCACCACCATCAACCATCTCTGCCACACAACCACCATTGACAACTACCACCGCTGACAACCACTATTGTATGTCGCTACAATACATACCACTTCGATCATTATAATTATATCAACAACCAACAACAGTTGTCGTCACCGCCACCGTCGTCGTTGTTGCCGCAGCCACTACCACCATTGCAGTCAATGCTTAACAACCACCTCTACCATCATAACTAGCACCGCCGCCAACTACCACCAACACCATCATCAATCATCACACATTTTTCAGCCACATACACCATCAATTACTAACATCAATCAACTCCACCACCACCACCACTATCAACCGCCACCATCGCGCCACTCACTACAACATTAATTTCCTCTACAATCACAACTATCACCTCCACCATTACTAGCACTAGCACCAACAATCACCACTACCATCACTGAAATGTATCTCTACCATCAACAGCGAATGTAAATATTTTATTTATCAATTTTTATACTTACTATTTTATTTGAATTGTATATTTCTTATGTTTAAATAAATACATCATTCATACTCAGATATTTAAAAACAAACAGTCTTATTCATTCAGTGTTCAAATCTAGAGACAATATCTTAGCCATTTAGATTAGACGTCTTAATCTTAATAAAAAAAATTAGGCCTAAGACGGAGGGATTAGTTAGTGAGCAGGTGAGAGAAGATTAGTATTGTTAGTCGAAGTTAGAATACATGTATAGTTATAAATACACTGTACAAATCATTAATGAAATAACTTATCATTTAAGCGTAGCATCCTTGCATACTCTGTCTCTCAACTTTCTTCTCTATTGATCTGTTGGTTCTCTTAGCTCAGATCTAGGGTTACAGATAACTGGAGCTTGAATCCATATAGATTTTGATATTGAGGGGCAGCCCGGTGCATAAAACATTCCACGTTAGTAGGGTTCGGGGAAGGGCAACACCTCAAAAGGGTGTGATATAGACAACTAGTCTAATGCAAGCACTAGTAACTGCTACCACGACTCGAACTCATGACCTATGGGTCACACGAAGATAAAATATCTCAACTTCTACTAGTAACGAACCACTAACAAAATAGCCCCACTTGTTTAGATTAAGGTAAAAGTATGTATGTCCTAGAGACAATCATTATTAGGGACAAATGTACTTGAACAAATTCGTATTATTAATAAGATTAATATTTATGGAATTTGCAATTATTGAATTATTATTTAATTATTTGTAATTATTCATTAATATGCATCCCTTGAGCTTACGTTGTCATTAATAGAGTGAGATATTGATGACAGAGCGTAACTCTAAAATAGCCTCGACTAATGATCATCGAGAATGAGATATCAATGATATGTTATAAGTCGACATGTGGTCTGCATCACATTCTTAGAGAATGTAGTATGTCTCACCTGCTACTAGTAATGATTACTAGTGATGGACACATGGATACTTTTGTAAAGTATTGGTATACCCTGCTAATAAACTATTTGTTAGACATGTCTAGAGTGTTATCAGCGTGTGGGATATAAAGGTCCTTTGACTTGAGGTCAATATGCACCTTGTTTACAGAGTAATATACTTTGACCCTGTCCTAAGCTTAAACTCCTTATAGGATAAGACACGACTTGTGTTGGGTACATTATGATGTAAATTAAGGTGGTAATTGAGCCAAGAATAGAATTTATTCCTCGATTGGATATTCGAGAGAGCACTCAACTTCTCAGTGATATTAGGTCGACCAAGTCATTGGCCAATGCAAGAGACATATTTAGAATATGGTCTAGTTGTTGACTAATATAGATGAGATAAAGTGATCAAGCTATTTGGATAGACACATGGCAAATCCTAAGCTTGACCGAGTGTGTCGCGAATAAAAAGAATTTACCATCTCACATAAAGGTTATGTTTGCTGGATTCATGTAAACATACTTCATATATTGAGTTCGTCGTACGACGCAGTCTAGGAGTTCCGTATGGATCTTAATTGGATTAGTGTCGATATATGAAGGCCTATAGGGTCACACTATGTCGATTGTCTCTTCGATCTAATGGTGTATTGATAAAGTATTAAATATTCGATTTGAGATCGAGATATTTAAAATGATAATAACTATAGGATAATTTCCATTGGATGAGAATTATTTAATTAAATTAAAATTAGATTTTGGATTTAATGTGCTGAATATATATATTAAATGAAAACATGAAACAAAATTTTACGTAAGGCGTCGCGGCGCCTGCTAGGCTACGACGCGACGCCAACACGACAGTGGGCCCAGTCAGACTGGCCCACTGCACCTCAGTTTTTGGGCCAGGCTTAGAGCCCAACCCTAATCTGATTTGTGACCTAATTTTAACTATAAATACAGCACTCCCATTGTTTAATTAAAGCACACCAATTCTATAAACTAATTCTAGGCTTAAAGTCTAGGACGAAACTCTCTCAAACCTCTGCCAAGATTTCCTGGGTTTCTTGACAGAGGAATACACCATAGCATAGTACTTGCAGTCGAAGGGACGGTCGCGTGTAATCCCTAAGTAAAGACTCCAGATTTATTAACCTGTAAGTGTTCATGTTTTATGTTACAGGTTTCGATTGTCATATAACCATACCAGAAGAAATTGTTGGGGTAAGTAGAACAAAATTTTAAACTTCCACTGTGCCTACTTATATATTTTTGAACCAAACAAAACCCTACAGTAGTATCAGAGCCCATGCTAGTTCAATGGTTATATAACAATTGAATAACATAATAATATGAGTTAAACATAAAATTGGATTAAAACAATGTTTCTTGAAATCCTACATATCTTGACTGAATGGTTACCCGTTTGATATCACCCTAAATTATCACCTACGCTAAATCGAGGAAGTCATTCTGTTCTAACTCGAACTAAGTCAAGTGCAGATAACCGGTTCATTGCGAACATGATGCACGGCGAAGAACGAGTATGAATGGATGATGGTCGATATATGCGTTATTGATAATGGTGGGTGAGGATAAATGATCTGTGATTTGATCCCTAAATTGGATTTAGGGCTCGAACGATTTTAGAAAAATTAACACATAAACGTTTTGTCAGGACGTCGGCGTCGCGACCCTATGATAGGGAACCACGACGCTTGCTATGGTTTCAAGGTGGCGTCGCCTCTCCATGGTGGAGCGCCACGACCCTAATGCTTCAATTTTAAAATTCTGGACTTACTAGACAGTAGGCGTCGCGACTCCATGGTGGAGTGTCGCGACCCTAATGAACTATAGAAGCCGAAAGGTTTCTGGCTTGCCAGCGCCGCGACGCTAATGCATTGCTGAAGCAGAATTTCATTTTTTGCCTCACTGGCGTCGCGACTCTAATGATTAGCGTCG
This sequence comes from Anisodus acutangulus, assembly GCA_029783415.1. Lineage (NCBI taxonomy): Eukaryota > Viridiplantae > Streptophyta > Magnoliopsida > Solanales > Solanaceae > Anisodus > Anisodus acutangulus. The sequence goes on along the minus strand of CM056492.1, from coordinate 32,327,976 downwards.
CGGCCCCATCGGTCCAATTTTTTTTTTGTTCAGAATGTTTAACCCATGATTATTATTATACAGTATATTTGATAAGTATACTGTTTATGTTCTAAATGATTGTCATTTAGATTACTAGAACAGTGTCCGCAAATAATTGTCTGGGTAGGCGGCACCCAATATTTGTTAAGCCACTTAATATCATGCTTGGGTAGGCGGTACCCAATTAGTGCTTAATAGACTTTGCATTAAGATGTTATATTTGATATAGCATACTAGAGTTGATCTTGGTTAAAACCCTGAATTAAAAATGTTCCCTACAATTTTAATACAAGTCTCATTTAAAATGAACGTGTCGTCCATTATAATTGATTGTAGTGCAAAATCCTATTCGACGAGATGAGTATTTATGCTACAGTATTTGCTCTAAGTCTACGAGGACTCAGACTCTTTCATAGATGCATGTTAAATGTAGAAGTGGGTGATGAAACTTCATGAGTATTTACACCACAGTGTTTGCTCTATAAGGCAAAACTCACTTAGATACATAATTGCAGTCGCATAACGGGGTTGACTTGCTAGGCTATCTTGGCACCACAGTGTCGGACAAGCCGAGGGACACAGATCGGTTGTTTAAAACATTCGGTCAAACAAGAGTTACAAATTGTTTGTAATTGGTTTGGAGACCTACCGGGTTATGCTATTGAAGTTATTAGCCACAGCAAACGCGGAGATATCATGAACCTGGATCTTGGCCCATTATGACCCTATTTGATATGAGTATGCATTCTTTCATGGGGTCGAAGAGTATGTTAAAATAGTGGGAGCTAATTAAACTAAAGGTCATGTTAATTAGTTAACGAATGTGTTCAATATAAATTATATTAGAGTTTAATTTCAAGTCTATCTATATCTTCAGTTTATACAAAATGTCGAATCTGTCACTAATAATGTTGGTCGAGATAAACAAGCTGACTGGAGAAAATTACCCTGACTGGTTAAGAAATTTGCGATTGGTGTTAAGATAAGAAAGAATTGAGTATGTGTTGGACATAATGTTCCCCACAGTCCCTGCTGAAGATTCTGTTGAGTATGCCCTGTTTAACAAGGTGACTTATCAGAAACATCTAGAATATGCTACCTCTGCACAATGTGTAATGTTGTCCTCTATGACCTTGGAGTTACAGAGGCAACATGAAAACATGGGCCCCAATGAAATGCTAGAACACTTGAAAGTCTCTATGACTCACAGTCTTAGATAATGGAGTACGAACTGTTGAGGGACCTTTTCAAGTGTAAGCTGAACGATGGGGGTCAAGTCTCAACACATGTTCTGAAGATGATTGGGCTGATAGAAAGATTGTCTTTGATTGGAACGAAGCTGCCTATAAATGTCTCTGTCAACCTGATCCTAAATTCACTTCCTAGTTCATTTGAGAATTTCATTGTGAACTTCAATATGAATCGGACCAAGGCAAGTCTTCCAGAGCTTCACAACATGTTGAAGACCTTTAAATCATCTACCTCTAAAGGTAAAACCGTGCTCATGGTGGGCTCTTTTAGCAAGTTCAAACCCAAGGATAATAACATGCAGAAGAAGAAGGGTAAGACAGTTGTTGCACCTACAGTTATGAAACATAGAGGAGGTGTTCAAAAGAAGGCAAAGGTATCTTCGGATGTATGCCTCAACTGCAAGAAGAAGAGGCACTGGAAGAAGGACTGCACAACTCCAGGAGGAGGCAAAGCACTAGATGCTCCTGGCTCTACTGGACAAGATATGTTTGTCATTGAAATAAACATGTCTATAAGTAACTCCCACTACTGGGTATTAGATACCGCTTGTGGCTCATACATTTGTAATAATGTGCAGGGTCTGATTGACAGCAGAAAGGTTGGACCTTTGGAGGTAGACCTGCGCGTTGGAAATAGAGCATGAGTGGATGATGAACGCGTGGGAACTTATAGACTAGATTTACCTTCAGGCTTTTGTTTAGAACTAAATAATTGTTATTTTATTCTCTCATTGACGAGGAATATTATTTCTATCCCAGTGTTAGACATTGAGGGGTTTTCATCATTTATTGCCAATGGCGGTTATGTACTGTCTTTTAATGGTTTTGTTTGTGGAAATGCTCAACTTATGGATGATTTGTATGTTCTAAACTGTAGTCGTGAAATTTTCAATGTGCAAAATAAATGACCTAAGATAAGTAATCCAAGAAACCCCACCTACTTATGGCACTGTAGACTTGGTCACATCAATGAATCAAGGATAGCAAGATTAAGAAAGTTAGACTATTTGGAACCATTTGACTTAGAGTCCTATGGTAACTGTGAATCTTGCTTGATAGGAAAGATGACCAACAAGCCACTTTCTGGGAAAGGAGTGCGAGCCAAAGAGGTACTTGAGTTGGTCCATACTGATGTATGTGGGCCATTTTCAACTCAAGCTAAGGGAGGCTTCCCTTACTTCATCACTTTTACAAATGATTCACATGGTTTGGGCATGTTTATCTTATGAAACACAAGTCCGAAGCCTTTGAGAAATTGAAGGAGTATAAGTCATAAGTAGAGAAACAACTTGAAACAAGTATCAAGACCCTTCGATCAGATCGATGAGGTGAATACTTAAGTAAAGAATTTCTGGATTATTTGAAGCTTCATGGAGTCCAATCACAATGGACACCTCCTGAAACGCCACAGATGAATGGTGTTGCTGAAAGGAGAAATCGAACCCTATTAGATATAGTTAGATCCATGATGAGTTTCTCAGCTCTACCAACATACCTTTGGGGTTATACATTGCAAAACTCAATTTATATTCTGAACAGGGTTCCTTCAAAGTCAGTAGAGAAAACTCCGTATGAGATATGGAATGGCAAGAAGCCAGCACTTAAACACATGCGACTCTGGGGGTCCTTGTATATGTAAAGAAGATGCTTACTGACAAGTTGGAATCTTAAAGTGAAAAATATTATTTTGTGGGGTATCCAAAGGAAACTAAGGAATACTATTTTTATCTTCTTGGAGAATATAAGGTCATTGTTTTAAAAAATGTAGTTTTCCTTGAAGAAGACTATGTCTACAAGGAACGGAGCTGCAAGAAGATAGAACTTGAAGAAATTCAAGAACCACAAGATAACACAGAAGTTGAACCCTTGTCAAAAGACCTAGACAAGGATTCAGTGGGAGTATTTGGTGAAGATTGGGTACTTGGAGTACGCCCTTCAGCCAGTGGGATTGCTGTGAAAGATAGTGCAGAAATGCAAGGCTCTCATACACAACCAATGAAAGATAATACAATGGTTGTACATCATTCCATTCAGGAAATACATGAAAATGATATTCCTGAAAACTCTCAAGGTGATGGATTTTCCAGCACACGAAGACCTTCTCACAATCAGAAAGCAACAAACACTGTAACACAGAATAATCAACTCTGTAGGACCACTAGGACTCATCGTTCGCCTGAAAGACTTAATCTCCTTGTTGAAACACACAATGAGATAGATATTCATGATTTCGATGAACCTACAACCTACAGTGAAGCTATGTTAGACATCAATTCACAGAGATGGCAAGAAGCCATGAAATCTGAGATGGACTCGATGTACATCAATCAAGTTTAGAACTTGGTTGATTTGCCAACAGCGGTTAGACCCATAGGATGCAAATGGGTATTCAAGAAGAAGATTGATGCATATGGAAGGTATAGACTTATAAGGCAAGATTGGTGGCTAAATGTTATAATCAATGGCAACGGCTTGTGGTCGATTATGATGAAACCCTTTCACCTGTTGCGAAAATTAACTCCATTCAGATTTTGCTTGCAATAGTCGCATACTATGATTATGACATTTGGCAAATGGATGTTAAAACTACTTTCCTCAATGGTAACCTAATTGATGAGGTGTATATGATACAACTTGAGAGTTTTACATCCAAGACTAAGCCCAAAGCAGTATGCAAGCTACAGAAGTCCATTTATGGTCTTAAGGAAGCCTCAATGAGTTGGAATATTTGCTTTGACAAAACAATCAAATCTTCTGATTTTGTTAGAAGCAAAGAAGATCCCTGCATTTATAGTAAGAACAAGGAAGTGAGTATTGTCTTCATTTTTATATATGTAGATGACATATTAATAGTGGGAGATAATAAGACTCTCATGCAATCAGTCAAGGAATGATTATCCAGCACCTTCATGATGAAGGACTTGGGTGAAACTTGCTACATTCTTGGAATTAGGATCTATAGAGTTAGACCTAATAGATTGTTAGGGTTGTCACAGTCCATATACATAGACAAAGTGCTAAGACGATTCTCTATGAAAATATCCAAGAAGGGAAGTCTTCCTATGGGTCAAGACATCAAGTTATCAAAAAAGGATAGTTCTTCTACTGTTGCAGAACTTGAACGCATGAAAAGAATCCCATATGCTTCAGTTATAGGGTCTATCATGTATGACATGACCTGTACGAGGCCAGATGTGACCTATGCACTTAGTATGACTTGAAAATTCAAGTAGAATCACGGGGAAGAACACTAAAAAGCAGTCAAGAGTATTCTTAAGTATCTTAGACGAACTAAAGAATATTTCTAAGTCTATGGTGGACAAAAGAAGCTAGTGTGTACAAGGTACACTGATGTTAGCTTCCAGACAGATCTTGATGACTTCAAATCTCAATCTGGATATGCCTTCATTTTCAATGGCGGAATAGTGAGTTAGAAAAGTTCCAAGCAAGCTACAACTGCTGATTCGACAACAGAAGTCGAGTACATTACTGGATCAGAATCTGGTAAAGAAGTTGTCATGATACCTGAGTTCCTAAAGGAACTAGGGGTTGTTCCAAGTGCCACTTGTCCAATAATGATTTATTGTGACAACACTTGTGCGAATGCGCAAGCTAAGGAACCAAGATCAACAAACAGAAACAAGCATGTACCGAGGAAATACCATATACTCAAGGAGATGGTGGAAACTGAAGAAATAAGATTAGACTATGTTCCCACAGATGATAATCTAGCTGATCCGTTTACTAAACAATTAAGCTTTGTTAAGCATAATGGTCATTTTGAAAACATGGGTATTAGATACATCGGAGATTGGCTCTAGGCCAAGCGGGAGATTGAAAATATGTATGTCCTAGAGACAATCATTATTAGGGACAAATGTAATTGAGCACATTCGTATTATTAATAAGATTAATATTTATGACATTTGCAATTATTGAATTATTATTTGATTATTTGTAATTATTCATTAATATGCATCCCTCGAGCTTACGTTGTCATTAATAGAGTGAGATATTGATAATAGAGCGTAACTCTAAAATAGTCTCGACTAATGATCATCGAGAATGTGATATCGATGATATGTTATAAGTCGACATGTGGTCTGCATCACATTCTTAGAGAATGTAGTATGTCTCACCTGCTACTAGTAATGGTTACTAGTGATGGACACATGAATACTTTTGGAAAGTATTGGTATACCCTGCTGATAAACTATTTTTTGGACATGTTTAGAGTGTTATCAGCGTGTGGGATATAAAAGTCCTTTGACTTGAGGTCAATACACACCTTGTTTACAGAGTAATGTACTTTGACCCTGTCCTAAGCTTAAACTCCTTATAGGATAAGACACGACTTATGTTGGGTACATTATGATGTAAATTAAGGTGGTAATTCAGCCAAGAATAGAATTTATTCCTCGATTGAATATTCGAGAGAGCACTCAACTTCTCAGTGATATTAGGTCGACCAAGTCATTGATCAATGCAAGAGACATATTTAGAATATGGTCTAGTTGTCGACTAATATAGATGAGATAAAGTGATCAAGTCATTTGGATAGACACATGGAAATCTTAAGCTTGACCGAGTGTGTCGCGAATGAAAGGAATTTATCATCTCACATAAAGGTTATGTTTGCTGGATTCATGTAAACGTACTTCATATATTGAGTTCGTCGTACAGCGCAGTCTAGGAGTTCCGTATGGACCTTAATTGGATTAGTGTCGATATATGAAGTCCTATAGATGAGAATTATTTAATTAAATCAAAATTAGATTTTGGATTTAATGTGCTGAATATATATATTAAATGAAAATAGGAAACAAAATTTTACGTAAGGCGCCGCGGCGCCGACCCGGCAGTGGGCCCAGTCAGACAGACCCACTACACCTCGGTTTTTGGGCCAGGCTTAGAGCCCAACCCTAATATGATTTGTGACCTAATTTTAACTATAATAACAACACTCTCATTGTTAATTAAAACACACCAATTCTATAAATTAATTCTAGACTTAGAGTCTAGGACGAAACTCTCTCAAACCTTTGTCAAGATTTCCTGGCTTTTTTGACAGAAGAATACACCATAGCATAGTGTTTGCAATCGAAGGGACAGTCGTGTATAATCCCTAAGTAAAGACTCCAGATTTATTAACCTGTAAGTGTTCATGTTTTATGTTACATGTTTCGATTATCATATAACCATATTAGAAGAAATTATTGGGGTAAGTAGAATAAAATTTTAAACTTTCGTTGTGCCTACTTATATGTTTTTGAACCCAACAAAACCCTAATAAGGACCCTTTTTATCATTTTCTCCTCGTCATCACTCCAACGAGAGAAAAATGAACCACTAACAAAGTAATTTTTTTTGGGTGAAAACGTTAATCCATAAAATTCTCCAACCCCCAGCCTAGTTAGACTCCAGATGTTTTCGAAATGGATCCAACTCTTTCTTACAAACCTAACAACGATTAGACGTCGAAACACATCTGCAAAATCTATTTTGGAATTTGACAAATTATATAGGACAACCAATCTTCAATCATTGTACAGGTCCACCATTTTACAATACGCTACACCTCATTAATACCTGTATGCAGGTTTTGTACTCTGTACACGTGGCCATGATCAACATCTAAAATCAAGTCTAGGTCCTTGTAGAGTGACAGAATGACTATTGATTCGAGTTAGTTAACTTTAACTAAAATTCAAAAAGGTGACAAGGCTGAGGATTCACTCCTTTTAAATCCCACATTTTTAGGCTAACATTGGCTCAGAATCTAGTAGAACGAAATTAGAGGGTCTCAAAGTCAAAGTCTGCTTGCCTTGGCTCTGCTTTGCTTTAAAATAAGAAAATATAGAGGTGTCAAGAGCTCTTTTAATGGTTGTCTTTGCCATTGGCTATTCCTTCTATCAATGCTCGAGTCCCTCCTGAGCCTACCCCTGCCCCTTCAAACGATCTCACTGTCCTCCCCCAAACACGGATCTAGAATTTAAATGGGTTTAACCTTTAAGATTTTAGCATTAAACCATAATATTTTTAAAATTATAGATTCATATCTTGTTGGAAATTTGTCTTTGGTGGGAGTTTCGTCCACCCATCTTTAATGACTTAAACACTAGGGTTCCGCAAGTTGGAGACTTTGGTTCTTCACACGTGCATAATCTACTAAGTGAGTAGATGACCGTAGGGCTAATGATCATCAAATTTCGTTAAGAAATGAAAGAGATATTGGTCCACGAAGTGAGGTGTTTGAAACATGAAAATATGGTGTAGAACAAATCACCCTCATCGGTGGGGAAAGGAAGATTTGTTCATTTTATAAGTCTAAAAAATGGATAAGGGTTTGAGACCCCAAGGGGTAACCCATGTGTTTGAAGGAGGGAGGACCTAGATGTGCTTGGGTTCGAGGCTAAATCCACACGCGCGCCGCCACCCGCCCGTCCGGGCTCGGGTCTTGGGCCTCTTATAATATTATCTTTTTGGACCCAAATTGCTTAATATTTACAGTTTGGTCCTTGGAGTTTCAGGAAAGGTAAAATTGGGAAGAGACTCACAACGGAAGGCAGAAAGTTTCTGCCTTTTGAGTTGGTTTTGGAGCGTTGAATCTCCATTACTTTGCACATAAATTCAGTCATTTACTTGGTTGAATATAACTCCCCACTAAGTGTCATTACATGGCTATTAAAAGCATTACTCATTACACTATAAATTGAAGTCTTTGACTCAATTGTTCTAGTAAGAGACAGAAAAAATCTGAAATCCTCTTCTTACTCTCCAGCATCATGTTACTCTAAGTTCTTCAAAGTAACACTTGAGTTTCCTTTGCTAATTTGTTAAGTTGTTGTTTTATTTTGGGAGACTATTGTCTATAACGTAAGAGGATATATACAGGGCAATCTTGTCTTAAAGACAGAGTGTCATCACTCGACCCATCAAAATATCAAAGTGGTTGTAATTTCAGTTTGTTGTAATGGTTAGCAGTTACTTACTTCCCGTTTCCTGCAATTGTTGTAACCCACATATCTAATATTTGTTAGTATATTTTATTGACGTTTTACACATATATTTATGTTCCGCGTCAAAAGTACTAGGTTCACTGTAAGTATGTAAGGCTTCCCCCAATCCTCATAAGAAAGGGTTGTATTAAAAAAAATTCTCTTTCATTTTTGTTCTAATTTTTTCAAAGTAGAGGTAGGCTCGTACATAGTAGGGAGATAAAGTAGACGTGGGGAGAATCTTGGGTAATCGAAATAATAGTAGAGTTGCAACTATTGAGTCACAACTCTCTATCCTAGTCTGCGCTCAATTTAATATGATACAATGAGCAAATATTTGATAAAAGATAACCTTACGCATCTACAAATTTTATTTCTTTGTGGGAGTACTTGCTCGATAGCATGAAAGTGAGCGTTATCTATTTACCTTTTTGCAGGAGTTGCCATTGATCAAGGAATAGCTTATGTTGGTTGCTTTGGCAATTACCTATATGAGTCACTGAGCACTCTAGTGTACCCATGTTTTTTTCTCTCTTCTTCTTCTTCTGGTGGTTGATTGGTAATGGCAGACATGATATTCATTCTGGTTGACAGATCGATCTCTTACATTCTTTCTAAGGCAGAATCTCCTCATTTGTTTTACTCATGTTTTAAAAATTGCATAAATTCTATGAATTTTTCCTTCTCCTTCCTAGTACGCATATTGAAGAAGCCTTCTTTACTTGCGTCCAATGGCTTGAGACCTAAAATTTACCAGAGACATCCGGGGTCGGAACCATTACGGGGCATGGATAAATGATAAATCTGACATATTCTTAAAATTAAAAAATAAAGATATAAATTCGTCATTCCATCACTCGATCCCAAGAACTAGAAAGTTGAGAATTGCCATTATAACAAGTATACCTTGATTGAACTCTCCAAGTAGAACAGAGTTATCTACGAAGGTAACTCCTTCTTCACCCACGAACTAAGATTATCTCTCGATGGAGGATTTTGACAACAAGCATGTGACTTCTTATCATAGTTGCAAAATCCAAGCGGCATATTTTTCACCGATATGCAGAATAGCATGCAATTCCATTGACTACATTGCTAACATGACTCGGCAAATCACTTACAAGATACCCTACAACTAAATTTCAGCTTTTCGGACCACAAACCAGAAGCTCAGTTCAGTTCTCATGCAACAAGGCGAAAAAAGGAAACATCACAAAAGATCATAAGAATGAAACACACTTTGGCGTAGACCAAAATAATATAATATGCTTTGGTGCAAAATTGGTGCAAAATCATTTGACATTCACACGTAAACCCCCCATGCATACATCGTGAGCAAAGAAAGATTCAAAACATATCAAGGTTTTTAGCTCAAGGTTTTGCAAGCAATGCCATCATAGGGAAGGACAACAATATACCAAGGTGCTCCACATATTCAATCACCAATTTGCAGAAACAGAAAATATATTTTATATTATTATCCTCCTGAGATGGTACACAACATGACTATGGAAATTTTTAATTTTTAGTTCTGCTTTCTTTAAAAAAAAAAGACGTAGTGAACATAAAGTTCACTTGTGAGCATGAACCATAAATTCTGGTGTTCATGGAATTCACCATTTTCTGCAACAACATTATGTACACAGACCTATTAACCCACATAGATATCGAGATATGTGAAAGCATTTGCAGTAGTCTCTTGCACGTGTACACCAGTCTATATATGTCAGTTTATCCGTAATAATACCTGCAAAAAAACATATATCATCATAAACCAATAAAGGACCATAAAAAGCAATCGCATATGAGCACTTTCATCCAAGTTATCGGGTACAAATAACTGTAAAACTAGATTCACTATATGCAAATGGAACCGAGGATTCCAACCATTCAAATCCTAAAATATTCAGGCAATTGCATGTCTTTTGGTGGAATCTTTCAAACACGGGTGCTCACATTTCACCAATCAGTTACTAGTTAAAAGTCATATACATACTTGAATTCAGATGGACTGGAATTATAGCTTACGGTTAAAACAAAAGAGGGAGTAGCTCAAAGAGCCATCTCTGCTTGCAAAGCAGCAAGTTCATCTTCCTCAGCTGTACGCTTCTGAGGAATGGGCCGAGCAGGTTGCTTCCCTGCAGGGACATGGACTGGAACAGCAGGGGCTGTAGTTGCTGGTTGAAGAAGCTGATCTTCCAATTCGGCACCTTCCAATTCTTCAAGTTCTGCCTCCAATTCATCCTGCAACAACAGCATGTCAGAAACACATAAGCACTTTATGTGACAAAGTACTATAGCATAGAATATAAAGAGTCCAACAAAGAATGTCAACAGAGCTAATAGGGAAGCATAATCAAGCAATAGATCAGGAACCTCATCAAAATCAGCTGCTGCACCAATTGGAGTAGCCAAAGCCTCCTGTATTTGTTTCATATTTTCCGTCTGTTCATTTATTTCATCCATTGTCTTGTCCACATCATCAATATTCCTGTAAATAAGATGCATTGTGTAATCAGAGCCAAGGAAGCAGTAACATGCTTGCATTAGGGTAGTCTACATCACACCCCTTGGGGTGCGGCTCTTCCCGGTACCCCACTAACGCGGAATGTTTTGCGCACCTATCAGAATCGGAACAGACCAATTACCAGATCCACCTATCATCGCCGGGCTATCCTTTTTTTATTTAATCAGAGAAAGAAACCATAATAACCCAATATACTCCAGACGTCACATGAATGAAGGATAGGGTACATGTGCTTTAGTAATTTGAGGATAACTATATAGAGTGACTTTGTTACTTACGTTGCTTTCTGCATTGCTTTCATTGCAGATGCTCCAGTTCTCAAAGCATCAACAGTTTCAGTTGTAGCTTTTGCACCTTCTAGCATTATCATCTAGACATTGAAAGTTTGACATGTGAACAGGTATATGACAAGGATTTCATGGAAGACTAAACAAAAGGTTGATAACTAACAAGCAAACCTGATCATGAATGCGAAGCTGGAAATTGCCAAGCTGCTCAATTTGCTGTTCGTAGAGCCTTTTCCTCTTCAAACATTGTATTGCCGCTGCATCATAAAAACGACAATTACTAATGTAAGCTAGCCACAAGTATCATGTAAATTCCCTTCAATTGAAAAGAAAGTAACAAATATCAAGGGAATACATATCTAGAGAAGTTCCTATGCTCTTTATAGTGTATCACATAGCTAGATATTTGGAAGGGTGCAAACAAAATGATAGTCACTATAAGAGCGAGAATGTAGTGCCATCCAAGTGTAGTATCCAGTCACAAAGTACCAAGTATCTGTAAAGCCAGTGACTAGCAAACTAACACATTAAGCCTATAAGTACGAAACAAGATATAAAGGGGCAATAAGAGTAATATCTAATACAAAGTCTACCACTACATAAGCAAACAGAATCTAGAAACTTAGAAATTCTATGAAAGCACAAAATCCCATACCTCTTTTGTTCTTTGCTCTTGTAAAATTTTTGGCCTTCTCAACCTCTGCAGAGGCCTTCTTCTGAAGTACTTTCTCCTTCCTCTCAAGCATCTCCAGAGTCTAGACAAATGAAGAACAAAAAATTCAATACATGCACCTGCTTGCAATTGACAAATCATCCACAAAGCTGAAAAAATAGGAACAAGGAATAAACTGGCAGATAGGTCTACCTAACAGAGAAATTTTTAGTGGTAATAGATCAGATCCTATGATGCCATCCAAGTGGATTTACCTGGTAATAAAATAAAACAGCGCATGTAAATATGCCCAATGAATGTGGAAAGAAATTGTCGATCTATATCAAAAAATCTGGCTACCCTTCCTAGGAGCGCATCTACAGAATAAAGAGAGCACGCACCACACTCCTACTATACCAGGGCCTTTAGCTTTCACTGAGAAGAAGAGATTACTTCCGGCTAGCTTTTTTCCCTAAACCTAACCAATGAATGATAGGACGGCTTAGGGGAATTCCTCCAGAGGCACCGATTGTTAAAAAGAACATGAACTACAATCGGACTAATGGAGGGAGGGAGGGAGGCTTCCAACCGAGGGGGGGGGGGGTATTTTCCGAGGCAAGGTTGAACCAGAATCTAGCAGAGATTGGTGATCCGAGGGCGAAGCAAAAATCACTCTGTGCTTCTAGCTGGTGAAGTCAAACTTCACGATGGGAGCAAGAAAAGAAAGAAATATCACACAATAGCCAATTACTGCTTCACAATATTCTCCAAAGGAAGGAATATCAGCCCTGATAGGCTACCTGTTAGATATACATCATCAAGACACGCTAATGGCAATTCCTTGTACCGTGTTAATAAACAAGAGACAATTCGGAAAATAGTAAGATATGCCCTCTAAATGCCCATTGACCCTGGATAGTTTTTATCAGGTAATTAGAAGCCATTTTTTATGAAAAAGGAACCCACAACCGCTAGCCGCTACCCTTCTGGTGCGCATAGGGTAAACCTCGCTCCTGTGTAATAGCCCGCAAACCACACTAGAGAGATAACCAACACTAGGCAAGCCCGGTACGACGAGCTCGGCCTAAAAAACAAATCCCCTGCTGTCGTAGGCTAGGGGTTTCGAGCCTGTGAGAGCATCCACAATGGCGTACCTAATGGAAAATCAAGAAGATGCTTATCATGGAAGAAGAGCTCAAGAATGAGTCCAAAAATTATGTCAAAGAATGGGCCAAGTGTTATACGTGTTTCATGATTCAAGTCCAAATTTAAAAGGAGAAAAATTGGCCCACATAAAGTCCCGAAAGAGAGCTAAACATGGAGCCCAAAGGAGAGCTGCACATGAAGTCCAAAAGATGCTGAAATTCACGCCCAAAGAGGGCTGAATTGCACACCCAATTGACTTAAAAATCTGCCCAAAGTTGAGCTTAATCCTCACCCAAAAATGGGTGGAAAAGTAACACCCATGTCATGAAAAGTTAGGCGTGAGTTTGGTTGAAACTTTGGCAACTTTTCCTTATTTTTTTAGGAATAGTTTTGGTATTATTTTTACATGCTTTCCTAGTTTAAAGTTTTCTAGTTTAAAAGTTTCCTAGTTCGGTTTTAGTATTTAATTATTTCCATAAAAGTAGATTCTAATCCCATGCTATTTGGGATAAGTTTCCCCAATATATAGGGGTGTATTTTGTTATTTTTTATTTGAGAGTTTCTCCTCTTTACACCTTTGTGTGGCTACTTTGTATTTATCTTGCAATCTTATAAGAACGATTCTTCTCAGAGGTAAGATTAATTTGTGCTTAATATCTTTGGTTCTTATTCGTAAATTAAAGAAGGTAATTAATCTTATACTAATTATTGTCTCTAATTCCTTCGAAATAGGGGGTCTAAATCACTTTTTGATATAAGTTCTTGAATTGACTATATTAGTATCGTAGTTAATCTTAATTCGCTAATTTTGAATGCTAAGATCAATTAGGATTCTTATTACTTAAGCTTGGAATTTGAGGATTTTATTCTCGAATTTAGCATATCTTTATCTTCCGCATTTAATCTTCGTATTTTCACTTCCACATTATTATCTTATTTTCGTTCAAGTAACCCGATTCTTATTAGCCTGAGACCTCCATTATGGAAGCCACATGCTCAACCAACTGAGCCACTCTTGCTGGTGGTAAATTAGAAGCCATTGACACTGGATTTTGAAGTTTTATTATCAATCAATTAATAGCCTCAAACCAAAGTATTTGGGATCAGTTATACACGTTTTTTTTATATCGGCAGTATCAGAGTCTGTGTGCACCCTTCTACAAATGCACCAGGCAGCCACAAGCGCAAGCATAGGTTCTCAAGGTAATCCTGCCTATCAAGGCTGGAATATATGGCCTAATACCAAGTGCTTCCAAATTGTTAGTATCATGTCTCAATCACTGGGCCATCCCCTTGAAAACTTAGTTATATGAGTCATGTACATCCATCCTTCTCTATGCAGGATTGCAGGTCAATTCAATTCTAATACAAAATAATTCGTACTCTAACCAATTTATCCCTACCTCGAAAACTAGTTTCATCCCAACTAATTCATATCATCAATATGAATGGATTTTCAAGGTAGTAATTAGAAAAAAAATTCAAGCTTGCAGTACTTTATGCAAATAGATGAACTCAACCGTATACCTTTATAACAGTTTAGCAGTATCAATCATAAACTCACAGAAAACCCCTAGCTTGTTTTTCCACACGGGATCAAGTGTTAGATTGATCTTCATTCAAACAAATAATTGAGCCCCACATAATTAACTACGCACGCACACAGTACTTTATGTTACCATTTTATCAACTATTAATTTCAAGAAGCTAGATATAGATCATAGTTAGAGCAAACGAATATAAATATGTTGCCGTAGTATTAGAAACTATTCAATTCTCTCTCTGAAAGATACTAAAATATAAAAGTGTAGGAAATTCCTAGATAAATTAATGGGTAAATAGCGATGAATACCTCGTTTAATTTGTCAAGAGTCATAAGAGCATTAGTTTCCTGCTTGGGTTTCCCAAATATCCGCGAAAACATCTTTGCTTTATTCTGCAATTAAACCACCAAGAAAGGGTTCAATTTTCATTAGTAAAATTTCTGATCTAACATGAAATTACATGGGAAATGGTATCTACGTCGCAATACCTGTTAATTACAAGTTAGAATTAGCAAATATCAACTCGAATTCAGTGGAAATTTGATTCAACTCAAGAGTTAATTTGGTTGTAAGGCAAAATGAATGTTAAAATTGGAGGTTTGGAGAAGAATATAAGTTTTGAAAGGGTAACGGGCCGACCCGGTTGGGTTGATTGTGGGGTATGGTTTTTCTTCACCGTGTTGACTGTAATTGAAAAATGGTAGTCTGAATCCACACGCCAAGCATTAATTGCACGATTTTCCTTCACATGATTCTTTAAGGATCCCCGCATAAATTGTATTGAATTTTTTAAATAATTTATATCTCAATAGACATAAATTTTACTTGAACTACAAAAATTAAAAATCAACTCAAAATAGTGGTAAAAGTACAAATGACCCAGAGAAATTGGCATAAACTTACCCGGATAAAAATGAGAATTTGATATACCGTATAATAAGTTGAAATACTAAATAGTATAAAATAGCTTAAGTTTAGAAAATTGGCACCAGATAACTACAAAATTTGAGTCTCATAATGGGAAAATAAAAATCTGTTAAAATATATTTAACTTTTAAAATTCTTTCTCACTTTTTAGAAGATTTTATTCAATTACTTTCTCTAAATCTCTCAAATCTTAACCCCTAGATTTTTCTACTTTTCTTTTCTCTCTTTATTTCATTTTTTCTCCCAGCAATCAATTTATTCAAAAAACCAAGATTGAAAAAGAAATACAAACTCTTTTATGAATTTTTAATTCAATATGTAAATCTTAGAATAAGAAATTCCTTTATGGTACCAAATCACCCTAAGAAGGGTGGTGTCATTACACAAAAGTACCATTGCGTAGTAATTTATAACATTTCTAGTTTCTGTTATGAATCAGTCTTACTTAAACATTAATGATAATTTTTTGCACTAATTAGCATACAAAGTTTTAAGAAAATATAGGACATAATATTAGTATGTATAACAAGAATAACATGTATACATATTATTAGTGTACATATTAGTATATTATATAGCTGGAATAATATGTATACATATTACTGTATATCAATATGTATAGCATCCATTTATTTAAGATACATTATGTTAGTGTACATACAACGTTTATCATATATTTTGAGCTAAAATTGATATCCATTATCATATTCGAGACGAAACTGTATGAAAAAATATAGTATATATTTTTATAGGATATCAAGTTTAATTAGAGAGATTTAACGAGATGAAATGAAAGAAAGAGAAAAATGGAGGAGAAAGACATTGGCGAAAAGAAAGAGGAAAAAATGAAGAGATTTAAGGAGATGACTACTGATTGCCATTTGTGTTAGGCTTAATTTGCTAAATAAAACATTTGATTAAAAAACGTGTCAATTCTATATATATAAGGTTACGGGGAGATTGACGAAGATGTCACACATCGTATTGGTGTAGGTTGAATGAAATGGAAGCTTGCATCCGGAGTCTTATTGAATAAGAAGGTGCTACCAAAATTTAAATGCAAGTTCTACAGAGTGATGGTTAGACCAACTATACTCTCACGTTCAGAAGATGAAGGTGGGGGAAATGAGGATGTTGCGGTGGATGTGTTGGAATATGAGGAGAGATAAGATTAGAGATGAAGATTTACGGGACAAGGTGGGAATGACCTCGGTGGAGGACAAGATGATGGAAGAGAGAATGAGATGATTCGGCCATGTGAAGAATAGATGCACGAA
The DNA here is from genome assembly GCA_029783415.1 of Anisodus acutangulus. Taxonomy (NCBI): domain Eukaryota; kingdom Viridiplantae; phylum Streptophyta; class Magnoliopsida; order Solanales; family Solanaceae; genus Anisodus; species Anisodus acutangulus. The sequence goes on along the minus strand of CM056492.1, from coordinate 32,311,347 downwards.
TGTCCCTGTGCGTAGGTGTGAAAGGTTGGCTATAGATGGTTACAAGAGAGGTAGAGGTAGGTCGAAGAAGTATTGGGGGGGGGGGAGATGATTAGGCAGGACGTGGCGCAGTTACAGCTCACAGAGGACATGACGGTAGATAGGGATCATGGAGGACACAGATAAGGGTTGAAGGCTAGTAGGCAGTTGACCGTTGTCACGCTTCGTATTACTCTTGTGGTTTCTTGTTCTTTGATTTATGTTATTATCGATTGTGCCTTGCACTTCGATGGCCGTATGATTTGGTGGTAGTTACGTTATTAGTACTTTTTCAAACTGCTTTGCCATGCTTTATTCTATTACTTTGCCTTGACTTCGTTACTTCTATTACTTTTTTTTCGGATTGCTTTCTTTGAGCCAAGAGTCTATCGAAAAATAACCTCTCTACCTCTCATGTTAAAAGTAGGTCTGCATACACTCTACCCTTCACAGATCCCACTTGTGGGATTACACTAAATACATTGTTGTTGTTGTTGTCAATAGCCCGATAAAAATTTGGTGGAAAATAGTACACGTTGTTGTTATTATTAACATCCGGGACATTTTGGTACTTTTAATTGAACGTCTAGAAAATTTTAGCCAATTATCAATATACTTAAGCAAAAGCAGCGATAAACCAAAAATTTGACCAGATGAGTGGATAGATCTGGTTAAATGTAAATTCTTTTCCAAAAGAGTGATCTTTGGCAATGTTGGAGAATCCAAACGAATCTCAATAAGTAGTTGATACATTCTGCCCACGCCTATTCAATCTAGGCCATTCATTAGGAGAAGCAAGACAGCTACGAATGCTTGACACATTGATGATGAAGCTTGATGTGTCTGAGATCCGTTTGGAGAGGTCACATATTCAATAAATAGTGTTCCTGTGCTGTGGGAACCAGGGCTGGTCCTGACATTTAGTAGGCCCCAGACAAAATATAAATTGAGGTCCTATATAGCAAATAAGAACAATAAATGTGGGTTTTATTGGGTACAAAACATATAAGTAAGGCACAACGGAAGTTTAAAAGTTTGTTTCTTACTTACCTCAACAAGTTTTCTGGTATGGTTATACAACAATGGAACTTGTAACATAAAAACATTTACTTACAAGTTGTAATAATCTGGAATCTTTATCTACTGTGAGGTGCACACGCGGTTGCCCTTCCGATTGCAAGCTCCAAGCTTCAATGTATTTCTCCTTCGGAAAGGTAGAAAATCCGGTAGAGGTTCGAGAGTATTTGATTCTAAGTCTCTAAGGCTTAGAATGTTTTCAGAAATTGGTATAGAATAATGAAAATGAATGCCTCTATTTATAGTTGAAAATTAAGTCAAAAAACCGGATTAGGGTTTGACCTTGGGCCTGACCCAAAATGGACGCAGAGGCAGCGCGACCCTAGGGTATGGGCGCCGTGGCGCTTCATGAATATATGCACTGCGCCGCAGCCCTAGGGTATGGGCGCCACAGCGCTCGACGTGCGGTTGTACTGCCTCGATTTAATTTCTGTGCATTATTAATTAAATCCAAAATTCAATTTTGACTTAATTAATGTAATTATTATTCATTTAAATGTCTCGATTCCAAATCGAACAATTTAATTATTCTCTTAATACATCCTTAGATCGAAACGAACAACAGACATAGTGTGACCCTACATGCCTTCTCATATTGACATTAATCAAATTAAGGTCTACGTGAAACTCGTAGACGGCACCAGAAGACGAGCTCAATATGTGAAGTACGTGTATGCGAATCCAGTAAACTTAACCTTTATGTGGTAAGATAAAATCCTTTCATTCACGACACACCCGATCAAGCTTAGGATTTGTCAAGTGTCTATCCAAATGGCTTAATCATTGTATCTCATCTATATTAGTCGGCGACTAGATCATATTCTAAATATGTCTATTGCGTTGGCCAACGACTTAATCAACCTAATATCATTGAGAATCCGAGTGTTCTCTCGAACATACATTCAAGGAATGAATCCTAATCTTGGCTCAACTACCACCTTCAATCCACATCGTAATGTACCAAATACAAGCCGTATCTCAACCTACAAGGTATTTGAGCTTAGGACGGGATCAAAGTACATTACTTTGTAGATAAGGAGCGTATTGACTTCAAGTCTAAGGACTTCTATCTCTCACACGCTGATGATATGTTAGACAAGTTTAACAAAAGTATATCAGCAGGGTATATCAATACTTCCAAAGTATCCATGTGTCCATCACGAGTAACCATTACTCGTAGCAGGTGAGACATACTACATCCTCTAAGGATGTGATGCAGACCACATGTCGACTTATTACATATCATCGATATCCTATTCTCGATGATCATCAGTCGATGCTATTTTAAGAGTTACGCTCTATCATAAAATATATCACTCTATTAATGACAACGTAAGCTCAAAATATGCACATTAATGAATAATTACAAACAATCAAATAATAATTCAATAATTACAAATGCCAAAATATTAATCTCCATTAATAATAATATGAATGTGTATAAAGTACATTTGTCCTAATACAGATTGTCTCTAGGACATAAATATACTTTCAATCTTCCACTTGGCCTAGAGCCAATCTCCAACATATCTAATGCCCATATTATCAAAATGACCATTATGCTTGACTAAGCTTAATGGTTTAGTGAATGGATCAGCTAGATTATCGTCTGTAGGAACATAGTCTAATCTAATATCTTCAGTCTCCACCATCTCCCTGAGTATGTGGTACTTCCTTGGTACATGCTTATTTCTGTTGGTTGATCTTGGTTCCTTAGCTTGCGCAATCGCACCAATGTTGTTGTAATAAACCGTTATTGGACAAGTGACACTTGGAACAACCCCTAGTTCCTTCAGGAACTCAGATATCGCGACAACTTCTTTACCAGCTTCCGATCCAGCGATGTACTCAACTTCTATTGTCGAGTCAGCAGTTGTAGCTTGTTTGGAACTTTTCCAGCTCACTGCTCCACCATTGAAAATGTATGTGTAACCTGATTGAGATTTGTAGTCATCATCTGTCTGAAAACTAGCATCAGTGTACCCAGTACATACCAGCTTCTCTTGTCTACCATAGACTAAGAAATATTCTTTAGTTCGTCTAAGATACTTAAGAATACTCTTGACTGCTTTTCAGTGTTCTTCCCCAGGATTCTGCTGGAACTTGCAAGTCATACTAAGTGCAAAGGCCACATCAGGCCTAGTACAGGTCATGACATACATGATCGATCCTATAGCCGAAGCATATGAGATCATTTTCATGCGTTCAAGTTCTATAGAATTAGAAGGACTGTCCTTCTTAGATAACTTGATGCCTTGTCCCATAGGTAGACCGCCTTTCTTGGAATTTTCCATAGAAAAACGTCTAAGCACTTTGTCTATGTAGATCGACCGTGATGTACCAACAATCTATTATGTCTATCTCTATAGATCCTAATCCCCAGAATGTAGCATGCTTCACCTAAATCCTTCATCATGAAGGTACTGGACAACCACTCTTTTACTGACTGCAGGAGAGTGTTATTGTCTCCCATTATTAATATGTCATCTACATATATGATAATGAAGGCAATACTCCCATCCTTTCATTTACTATAAACACATGGATCCTCTTTGCCTCTGACGAAATCAAACGTCTTGATAGCCTTGTCAAAGCAAATGTTCCAACTCCTTGAGGCTTGTTTAAGCCCATAAATGGACTTTTGTAGCTTGCATACGACATTTAGTTTGGACTCAATTGAAAAACCCTCAGGTTGTTTCATATACACTTCTTCAACTAGATTACCATTGAGGAATGCAATTTTGACGTCCATCTGCCAAATGTCATAGTCGTAATATGCATCTATTGCAAGCAAAATCTGAATGGACTTAATCTTAGCAACAGGTGAAAAGGTTTCATCATAATCGACCCCAGGCCGTTGATTATAACCTTTAGCCACCAGTCTTACTTTATAAGTCTGTACCTTGCCATATGCATCAATCTGCTTCTTAAAGACCCATTTGCATCCTATGAGTCTAACCCCTGTTGGCAAATCAACCAAGTTCCAAACTTAATTTACGTACATCGAGTCCATCTAAAATTTCATGGCTTCTTGCCATCTCTGCGAATCAATGTCTAACATAGCTTCGCTGTAAGTTGTAGGTTCATCGTCATCAGGAATATTTATCTCATTGTGTGTTTCAACAAAGAAATTAAGTCTTTCAGGTGGACGATGAGTCCTAGTAGTCCTACGGAGTTGAGTATTCTGCGTTTCAGTGTTCGTTGTATTCTGACTGTGAGAAGTTCTTTGTGTGTTGGACAATCCATCACCTTGAGAGCTTTTAGGAATGTCATTTTCATGTATTTCCTGTATGGAATGATGTACAACCCTTGTATCATCTTCCATTGGTTGTGTATGAGAGCCTTGCATTTCTGCACTATCTTTCAGAGCACTCCTACTGGCTGAAGGGCGTACTCTAGGTACCCAATCTTCACCAGATACTCCCACTGAATCCTTGTTTAAGTCATTCGACAAGGGCTCATTTTCTGTGTTATCTTGTGGTTCTTGAATTTCTTCAAGTTCTATCTCTGTGCAGCTATGTTCCTTGTAGACATATTCTTCTTCAAGGAAAGTTGCATTCCTGGAAATAATGACCTTATGTTCTCCAGGCAGATAGAAGTAGTATCCCTTAGTTTTCTTTGGATACCCCACAAAATAATATTTCTCACTTTTAGATTCCAACTTGTCAGTGAGCATCTTCTTGACATATGCAGGGCACCCCCAGGGTCGCATGTGTTTAAGTGTTGACTTCTTGCCGTTCCATATCTCATATGGGGTTTTCTCTACTGACTTTGAAGGAACCCTGTTCAGAATATAAGTTGAGCTTTGCAATGCATATCCCCAAAGGTATGTTGGTAGAGTTGAGAAACTCATCATGGATCTAACCATATCTAATAGGGTTCGATTTCTCCTTTCAGCAACACCATTCATCTGTGGCATTTCAGGAGGTGTCCATTGTGATTGGACACCATGAAGCTTCAAATAATCCAGAAATTCTTTACTTAAGTATTCACCTCTTCGATCCAATCGAAGTGTCTTGATACTTGTTTCAAGTTGCTTCTCTACTTCTGACTTGTACTCCTTGAATTTCTCAAAGGCTTCGGACTTATGTTTCATAAGATACACATGCCCAAATATTGTGAAATCGTCTATAAAAGTGATGAAGTAAGGGAAGCCTCCCTTAGCTTGAGTTGAAAATGGCCCACATACATCAGTATGGACCAACTCAAGTACCTCTTTGGCTCGTACCCCTTTCTCAGAAAGTGGTTTGTTGGTCATATTTCCTCTCAAGCAAGATTTGCAGTTACCATAAGACTCCAAGTCAAATGGTTCGAGGTAGTCTACATTCCTCAATCTTGCTATCCTTGATTCGTTGATATGACCAAGTCTGCAGTGCCATAAGTAGGTGGAATTTCTTGGATTACTTATCTTAGCTCATTTATTTTGCACATTGAAAATTTCACGACTACAATTTAAAATATACAATCCGTCCACAAGCGGATCATTTCCACAAACAAACCCATTAAAAGACAGTACATAACTGCCATTGGTAATGAATGAGGAAAACCCCTCAATGTCCAACATTGGGATGGAAATGATATTCCTCGTTAATTAGGGAACAAAATAACAATTATTTAGTTCTAAACAAAAGCCTGAAGGTAAATCTAGTCTATAAGTTCCTACGCATTCAGCATCTACTCGTGCTCCATTTCTAACGCGCAGGTCTACCTCCCAATGTCCAACCTTTCTGCTGTTAATTAGGCCCTGCACATTACTACAAATGTGCGAGCCACAAGCGGTATCCAATACCCAGTAGTGGGAGTTACTTGTAGACATATTTATTTCAATGACAAACATACCCTGTCCAGTAGAGGTAGAAGCACCTAGTGCTCTGCCTCCTCTTGGAGTCGTGTAGTCCTTCTTTAGAGCATGCGCTGGCATTTGTCCCTTTTCATTCAGCTTACATTTGAAAGGGTCTCTCAACAGTTCATACTCCATTGTTTGAGACTGTTTTTCATAGAGATTCTTCAAGTGTTCTAACATTTTATTGGGGCCCATGTTTTCATGTTGCCTCTGTAACTCCATAATCATGGAAGACAACATTACACGTTTTGCCAAGGTAGCATCGTTCAACTATTTCTGATAAGTCACCTTGTCAAACAGGGCATACTCATCAGAGTTCTCAGCAGGGACTGTGGGGAATACTGTGTCTAACACATACTCAATTCTTTCTAGTTTTAACACCAATTGCAGATTTCTTAACCAGACAGGGTAATTTGGTCCAGTAAGTTCGTTCATCTCAATCAATATTTTCAATGATAAGCTCGACATCTTTAGTAATCTGAAGAATTAGATAGACCAAAAATCAAATTCAAAATCTATTTCCTATTATACACATTCATTTAGGCTAATCAACAAGACCTTTTATTTAATTAGCTCCCACTATTTTAACATACTCTTTGACCGCATGGAAGAATACTGACTCATGTCAAATATGGTCATAATGGGTCATGATCCAGGTTCATGTTATCTCCACGTTTGATGTGGCTGATAACTTCAACATCACAACCTGATAGGTCTCTAAACTAATTACAAATAATTTATAACTCACGTTTGATCGAATGTTCTAAACAGTTGATCTGCGTCCCTCGGGTTGTCCGACACTGTGGCGCCAAGACATCTTAGCATGTCAACCCCGTTATGCGACTGCAATTATGTATCTAAGTGAGTTTTGCCTTATAGAGCAAACACTGTGGTGTAAATACTCATGAAGATTTATCACCCACTTCTACATTTAACATGCATCTATGAAAGAGTCTGAGTCCTCGTAGACTTAAAGAAAATGCTGTGGCATAAATACTTATCTCGCCTAAAAGGATTTTGCACTACAATCAATTATAACGGACGACGCGTTCATTTCAAATGAGACTTGTATTAAAATTTTGGGAAACATTTTAATTTTAGGGTTTTAACCAAGATTAACTCTTTTACGCCATATCCAATATGACATCTTAACATCATGCAAACTAATGCCACATATAGTTTGGGAACCGTGAACCCAATATACATGATAGAAGAATGTTTAATCAAACACTGGGCGCCGCCTGCCCAGACAGTTATAGCAGACACTATTCTAGAAATGTAAATGATAAACATTTTGACATTTAACACATAAACAATATACTTATCAAATAATAAACTGTATAGTAATAATCTTGGATTAAACATTCTGAACTCTAATTTTTTTCTGGACAGGTGGGGGCCGCGACGCTAATCATTAGCGCCGCGGCGCCACTTAGGCAGTAGCCTTTCGGCTTCTGGAAATTTGCATTAGCGCCGCGACACTACAGAGGTAGAAACATTTCTACTTCTGCAAATGCATTAGCGCCGCGACGCTCCACTATGGAGCCCCGACGCCGCCTTAAAACCCTAGCCAGCGCCGCAACGCCCTATCGTAGGGCTGCGGCGCCGACGTCCTGACAAACGTATCTGTGTTGATTTTCAAAAAATCATTCAACCCCTAAATCCAATTTAGGGATGAATTTACAGGTCCTTAATCATCACCTACCATTATCAATAACGCCCGTTCGACCATCATCCGTTCTTACTCGTTCTTAGCCGTGCACCGTGCAATGAGTCGAACAACGCACTTTGGCTTAGTTCGAGTTAGATTGGAATTACATCCTCGAGTTAGCGTAGGAGATAATTTAGGGTAACATCAAAAGGTCAACATTTGTTGAAGATACGTAGGATTTCAAGAAACCTCATTTTAATCCAATTTTATGTTCAACTCATATTATTATTCTATTCAATTGTTATATAACCATTAAACCATTCTGAGCTCTGATACCACTGTAGAGTTTTGTTGGGTACAAAGCATATAAGTAAGGCACAACGGAAGTTTAAAAGTTTGTTTCTTACTTACCCCAATAAATTTTCTGGTATGGTTATACAACAATGGAACTTGTAACATAAAAACATTTACTTACAAGTTGTAATAATCTAGAATCTTTATCTACTGTGAGGTGCACACGCGGTTGCCCTTCCGATTGCAAGCTCCAAGCTTCAATGTATTTCTCCTTCGGAAAGGTAGGAAATCCGACATAGGTTCGAGAGTATTTGATTCTAAGTCTCTAAGGCGTAGAATATTTTTAGAAATTGGTGTAGAATAATGAAAATGAATGCCTCTATTTATAGTTGAAAATTAGGTCAAAAAACCGGATTAGGGTTTGACCTTGGGCCTGGCCCAAAATCGATGAAGAGGCACCGCGACGCTTCATGAATATCAGCACTGCGCCGCGGCCCTAGGGTATGGGCGCCACAGCGCTCGACGTGCGGTTGTACTACCTCGATTTAATTTCTGTGCATTATTAATTAAATCCAAAATTCAATTTTGACTTAATTAATGTAATTATTATTCATTTAAATATCTCGATTCCAAATCGAACAATTTAATTATTCTCTCAATACATCCTTAGATCGAAACGAACAATCGACATAGTGTGACCCTACATGCCTTCTCATATTGACATTAATCAAATTAAGGTCTACGCAAAACTCCTAGACGGCACCAGAAGACGAGCTCAATATGTGAAGTACGTGTATGCGAATCCAGTAAACTTAACCTTTATGTAGTAAGATAAAATCCTTTCATTCACGACACACTCGATCAAGCTTAGGATTTGTCAAGTGTCTATCCAAATGGCTTAATCATTGTATCTCATCTATATTAGTCGGTGACTAGATCATATTCTAAATATGTCTATTGCGTTGGCCAACGACTTAATCAACCTAATATCATTGAGAATCCGAGTGTTCTGTCGAACATACATTCGAGGAATGAATCCTAATCTTAGCTCAACTACCACCTTCAATCCACATCGTAATGTACCCAATACAAGCCGTATCTCAACCTACAAGGTATTTGAGCTTAGGACGGGATCAAAGTACATTACTTTGTAGATAAGGCGCGTATTGACTTCAAGTCTAAGGACTTCTATCTCTCACACGCTGATGATACGTTAGACAAGTTTAACAAAAGTATATCAGCAGGGTATATCAATATTTCCAAAGTATCCATGTGTCCATCACGAGTAACGATTACTTGTAGCAGGTGAGACATACTATATCCTCTAAGGATGTGATGCAGACCACATGTCGTCTTATCACATATCATCGATATCCTATTCTCGATGATCATCAGTCGAGGCTATTTTAAGAGTTATGCTCTATCATAAAATATATCACTCTATTAATGACAACGTAAGCTCAAAGGATGCACATTAATGAATAATTACAAACAATCAAATAATAATTCAATAATTGCAAATGCCAAAACATTAATCTCCATTAATAATAATATGAATGTGTATAAAGTACATTTGTCCTAATACAGATTGTCTTTAGGACATAAATATACTTTCAATAACTTCAAATATTAATACATTGTCATTTTGAACTTAGTTGACTTACATTTGACTATAAAAGTTCAAGGACTTAAAAATAGCTATAGTGATTGTTTAACAAAAATAACCAAGTGATTGTTTAATGAAAATAACAAAAATTGGGACATGAAATTCTTGCTAGCAGGATTGAACGCGCTTGAATCATCCATCATTATTTGTCATCACGAACCATTATCTTCCATCTGCAAAGAAACAAATCACATAACCAATTAAGCATGGTCTTACCGGAAAACTCAAACGGATGGATGGTGGTCGAAATTCCTCTAGAAGAAGCAGATCCAAAGGACAACAATGGTGGAATCAGTGGATATGGCGGTGAAAAATAGATATCATTAATTTAGAGTAGAAGAAATTCACAAGTGCACTGGAGAAATCTGAAAAGGGTTTTGAGAAATAATTGAATTCCATTGGTAAAGATGGATTTGGAGAAAATAATTAAGGATAGGAGTGAAGAAGACGAAGAGACCGCCATTTATTTTTCTCTCTCTTTCTCTGCGCTCTCTTTATTTCCTTTCTCTTTCTATGTAATCTCTTCATCAGATACAAAGGCTTTTTTCATTTATTTCTTTAATTGATGGATAATTAATTTTTTTATGGGCCCAATATATATAATACTATTACTAGTATAGATGTACATGGGCTGGGCCCTCTATCACCTCGTGGCCTTAGGCCATCGCCCTAGCCTAACAAGGCAAAAGGCCGGCCCCGGTAGGAACTATGATTCGAGGTTTTGATCTAAAAAGAGAAGATTTGGAGCTCCCGAGCGGAATGGTGAAATAGATGAAATTATAGCAGTTGCATAAGCAATGCAAATCGCGCAAGAGTAGGTGAAAGCCTTCACGATCGCGGGAGACCACTACTGTGGTCGCGCATGAGAATTCTGAGTCACCTAAGCCGGACCACACAACACTACGTGATTGCGGTCCATCAGACGTGATCGTGCAAGGAGGCTAGGCTACACGTTGCTATCATGAGACCATTGTCATGATCACACAGAGGGCGCACCTACGATAGATTCAAAAATAAGTGGCTAATGACGTTTTCAACCTATTTTAAGGCTATTTTGGATGATGCAAAAGACTTAATTATTACTACTATAAATAGGAAGACTTAGTCATTTTGGGAATGACTTTTTATGATCAAAATAAAAACATGTTGTCATTTACCTTATTTATCTTATGCAGTTTATATGTTTTCTTTTAAATTCTTGTAATGCTTTCTTATTGCTTTGAATGTTATTTTCACAGTTGATTTATATGTTTAATCTCCCAAAACTTGTAAAAAATAATTTAATTTTCAAAGAAACTGATCCTTTTATATTAGTGGTTTCATGGTAATTTTTACACTTTCAACGAAATTACAGACTAAGTGTGTTACACCCCATACTTTCACGTTAGAATGCATCGTAAGTAAATAAATATGAGGCGGAGAGGTTAAGGACCCTTAAAAAGATATTGACGGGTTAAAACAAGTGTTAAGTAAGTGTCGTGGGAGGTTCAGGCTAAACGAATCAAAGAAAACACATTTCGTCAAAGTTTACCGAAGAAAATTGGATTGTAATAGCCCGTACTTTTGAGGTAAGACTAGGAGTGCTTAATATGATAAGAAGGTCGTGTTATGATGTATTTGAATTGTATAATAGTCGTATGTTATGCTTTGAAGTCAAGTAAGTTGTAAAATAAAAGTTGGCAAAGGTCATCACAAGTTACGTTCACAAGTTTGATGAAATTTGGGTCAGATGTCATAGAGTTTTTCTCCCAATCTACTTGGAGTTACGGTCCACCACGAAATTAAAGGTCTACGAGTCTAGTTTCCATCACGTTAAACCGTTTATCGTTATGATATATGAGTAGAGAGATGTTCACGTTTTTGTCAGAACGCAAAAACTGTCAGACATGCAGTGAAGGACCTCGATGAGCGAGCTCCAAAGCCAGGGTGTTTATACCCTTGAGCTTCGCTCAACTATAAAGAATTAGACGGTGGAGTACTTTTGTCGATTGTGGAATAGTTTGGAATTTTAGCTTAAAGCTTACAAATTTTCTCCGGGAGGTCTAAATTTCTGAACATAGGTTGTTATTTTGGCACTAGATAGAATTATTACTTTCTCGATTGGACATAAATTTGCCATCCTTTTTGAAAGTATGTATGTCCTAGAGACAATCATTATTAGGGATATATGTACTTAAACACATTCGTATTATTAATACGATTAAGATTTATGACATTTGCAATTATTGAATTATTATTTGATTGTTTGTAATTATTCATTAATGTGCATCCCTTGAGCTTACGTTGTCATTAATAGAGTGAGATATTGATGATAGCGTAACTCTAAAATTGCCTCGACTAATGATCATCGAGAATGGGATATCGATGATATGTTATAAGTCGACATGTGTGTTGCGTCATATTCTTAGAGAATGTAGTATGTCTCACCTGCTACTAGTAATAGTTACTAGTGATGGATACATGTATACTTTTAGAAAGTATTGGTATACCCTGCTGATAAACTATTTGTTATACATGTCTAAAGTGTTATCAGCGTGTGGGAATTAAAGGTCCTTTGACTTGAACAATACGCACCTTGTTTACAGAGTAATGTACTTTGACCCTGTCCTAAGCTTAAACTCCTTATATGATAAGACACGATTTGTGTTGGGTATATTATGATGTAAATTAAGGTGGTAATTGAGCCAAGAATATGATTCATTCCTCGATTGGATATTCGAGAGAGCACTCAACTTCTCAGTGATATTAGGACGACCAAGTCATTGGCCAATGCAAGAGACATATTTAGAATATGATCTAGTTGTCGACTAATATATAGACGAGATAAAGTGATCAAGCCATTTGGATAGACACATGGCAAATCCTAAGCTTGATCGAGTATGTAGCGAATGAAAGTAATTTATCATCTCACATAAATGTTATGTTTGCTGGATTCATGTTAACGTACTTCATATATTGAGTTCGTCGTACGACGCAGTCTAGGAGTTCTGTATGGACCTTAATTGGATTAGTGTCGATATATGAAGACCTATAAGGTCACACTATGTCGATATTCTCTTCGATCTAAGGGTGTATTGAGAAAGTATTAAGTATTGATCGATATATTTAAATTGATAATAACTATGGGATAATTTCTATTAGATGGAAATTATTTAATTAAATCAAAATTAGATTTTAGATTTAATGTGTTGAATATATATATTAAATGAAAACGGGAAACGAAAATTTACGTAAGGTGTCGCGGCCCACTGCACCTCAATTTTTGGGTCACGCTTGGAGCCCAACCCTAATATGATTTGTTACCCTAATTTCAACTATAAATACAACACTCCCCATTGTTAATTAATACCCCAATTCATAAGCAATTCTAGACTTAGAGTCTAGGACGAAACTCTCTCGAACCTCTGCCAAGATTTCCTGGCTTTCTTGACAGAGGAATACACCATATCATAGTGCTTGCAGTCGAAGGGATGGTCGCGTGTAATCTCTATGTAAAGACTCCAGATTGATTAACCTGTAAGTGTTCTAGTTTTATGTTACAGGTTTTGATTGTCATATAACTATACCAGAAGAAATTATTGGGGTAAGTAGAACAAAAAAAATTTAAACTTCCGTTGTGCCTACTTATATGTTTTGAACCCAACAAAAATACTATAGTGGTATCCCAGCCCAGACTGGTTCAATGGTTATATAACAATTGAATAATATAATAATATGGGTTAAACATAAAATTAGATTAAAATAAGGCTTCTTGAAATCCTACATATCTTGACTGAATGTTAACCTTTTGATATCACCCTAAATTATCTCCTACGCTAACTCGAGGAAGTCATTCCGTTCTAACTCAAACTAAGACAAAAGTGCGGATATCTGACTCATTGCACGGTGCACGACGAATAACGAATATGAATGGATGATGGTCGATATGTGCGTTATTGATAATGGTAGGTGAGGATAAAGGATCTGTGATTTGATCCCTAAATTGGATTTAGGGCTCGAACGATTTTAGAAAATCAACACATAAATGTTTTGTCAGGACGTTGGCGCCGCGGTGCTTGCTAGGGTTTTCAGGGCGGCTCCGCGGCTCCATGGTGGAGCGCCGCGACCCTAATACTTCGTTTCAAAATTTTGGACTCACTGGACAGTAGGCGCCGCGGCTCCATGGTGGTGCGCCGTGACGCTAATGCATTTACAGAAGCTGAAAGGTTTCTGCCTTTGTAGCACCGTGACACTAATGTATTTGCAGAAGCCGAAAGGCTTCTGCCTCAGTGGCGCCGCAACCCTAATGATTAGTGCCGCGGCCCCACCTGTCCAGAAAGATTTTTTTTTAGAATTCAGGATGTTTGACCCAAGATTATTATTATATAATATATTATTTGATAAATATACTGTTTATGTGCTAAATGTCAAATTGTTTATCATTTAAATTACTAGAATAACGTCCGAAATACATGTCTGGGTAGGCGGCGCCCAATATTTGTTAAAACCGCTTAATATCATGCTTGGGTAGGCGGTACCCAATATGTGTTTAGTCATTTGCATGATAATTAAGATGCTTTGTTAGATATAGCATGCTAGAGTTGATCTTGGTTAAAACCCCGGAAAAAGTTTTCTAGTTTTATAAGTGTTCGCTTTAAAATAGAAAATGGATTCGATACACTTCGAAAGAATCTAAGAAATGATCAAATTAGAAATGATTTTCGAATTTGATTCTAACTGCAAGTTTCATTTTTGAATGAAGTTAGACGATACAACTCTTATTAGTTTAATAGTTTACCCAAGAGTTACTCAATGAATCAGTTGATTGAAATTGCGGGATGGATAGATGTTACAAATGATGAATCAATTTCTTTTATATGTCTGTCACTTTATCTTTGTTAGTGTTGTCTGCCTATAATGATAGATGAATCAAATTTCAGTCAACTTCTTCTTTCAATAGAAATTGAGATTTTTGACTATCCTCCTATTTTGCAAAAATGGAAACGTAGGTAAGTGCTTTCTAAACATATGTATAAAAAGAACATATTTCATTTAATTTATCCCTTTCATGCTTATTATAACTAGTTATTTCGGTTTTCTATTAACGGCTTTAACTATCACCTCAGCTCTATTTATTGGTCTGAGCAAGATACGACTTATTTAAACTGAATATTCAAAATGAAGAATTCAAAAAAAGAAATCTTTCTGTGGGATTACGTGTATTCTATATTTACTTACGTTACCAATTGTCAATTCTTGGTCATTGTCATTGAGATTCATGTCAATTCGGATTAATATTTAGGTATATATATTACCTTTTTTTTCTCCTTTCAAACAAAGAAAAATGATTGCAGTTTTTCTATTTGGAATCGTGTTAGGTCTAATTCCTATTACTTTGGCTGGATTATTCCTAACTGCATATTTACAATACCGCCGCTTACTAAGTGCTGGTTCTATCCCGGCCAAGCAACCAAAGTCGGGGATGTAGGTGGGAATAGTGACAGAAAGAGAAGGGGAAGCACATAACTAGTAGGGTAGAGGAATTGGTTGACTTATCAGGCATTAGAAATGGATTTTGTTGTGCATGGGATTGCCGGGGAAACCCCTAATTTGGGTCATTCTATGTTGCCTGGGTCCTCTCACCAACCGCACGAACCTTTAGATGACGAAGACTCGCCCTCTTTGAGAAAAAGAAGTATGGATACCAGAGGAGCTAACCGAGAAGGAAGGAGGATCGGAAGTCTTGAAAGACAGAACGATGTTCGTAGATGGATTGGACTTTTGGCAGGAGAGAATACTGATTGAGCACATGTTTCTGATTCTATCTATATAGGATATGCTAAGCCTTTTCTTATTTATCTATCTAGGAAGCAGAGAGATATTATTATCTTATTAATAGGTTCCTTCGCTTGAGGGAAAGAGACAAAAGAACAGACCTTTCCTACGAATGTGAATCTGCCAAGTAAGGGGGTTAAGGGGGAGGTCTTTTTCTGTTTTCACGGGAACTTCTCCTTTTCGGTTAACAACCTATGTTGGGCTGACTAAGCCCACAATTCTACAGGGCCCCTCTTGTGTCGGGTTAAGGCTCCACCTCATCTTGGGTTAAGGGCTTAGTTGGAACCCAATTTCTTCACTTATAGTCTAGGGCTTTTCTTGGCATTGGGCGTCGATATAACTTGCTTTCTTGGTCTTGAATTAAACAGCTGCTCTCCTAATTCAGTCTATAGGTTTTGGTTTAGGTTCAATCTTAGTTGTTTAGCTTAGGTCCATCAATCAATCTCTCATAAACCCCTAAGCTGAATCTATATGGGGCCGACAAAAAATTCCTTGTAACCCTCTAAGAGGGTAAGGGTAGTGAGTCTTAGATTCCATAAAGTTCAACCTGCATTGGGCTTTAGTTAAGCCTACATCTATTTTAGTAGAAAATGATCTTTTATGTAGCCTAACTCATAGAGAGTTCTGTCACTTGGTCTGAACCCATTTCTTCTATTCCTATGATTGTTCAGTGATGGGTTTTCTCCTTTTAGGATTAGGTTTCTATCCCGTGTTGTGCTAAGCTCATTTCTCTTTTTAGGTCTTAACTTTTGTACTTAAGATATTAGATACCATGCAAGTCATTCATTATCCACACATGTCATACATCTTTCATATATGATGATCTTAGAAAACACCTAAGTGTTGGACATTTGCATGATACAGGTAAACCAATCGCTCTAGGTTAAAAACCAAACGAATTTCTCAAACTAATAGTGCAGATCGACATCGGGGGTGGCTGTGATGCTTCCTGTTGAGTACAGTACACAATTCAGACTTGAAGTTCATTTACACAGTATGAGAAAGACAAAACTAAAGAATGGGACTAAGCAACTTTTTTAGATTTCATTCTTTAATATAACATCAACATAACAATAACAAACTAAAGCAATATAGGTATTTATCCCATCCATTCACCGAGAAAAACACATGCCTTACACTAACAGTTCACGCGCTTCTTTATTCAAAACAAAAAAACATCCTGAAATGAACCCACATATAAAAGTGGACTGGTCTGCTCATTATTTGTGTTCGTACATTTTTTCATTATTGCAATACAAGTAAGACCTCCACTATACTAGTTATGGAGAGGATTCGCGCTGGATGGAACACGACGCTTCGAACCATAGACTACTGTTGCTGGAATGAAACGAAGCTTTGGAACAGAATTGTGCTTCTTGCTAGGCCCTGATGGCGGAACTGGCATTTTGGGGGGGAAAAAAGCAGCCCCCTTTTGCGGCAGAGTAGAAAGCTGATCTTTCCCTCGCGTAGCTCCATTCAGAAAGAAGACAAAAAGGATAAAGAACATTATTTCGCAGATTCTTGCCATCACTGTTGGAAAACCTATTTTTCTGTAGGCATCCATCGGGTCTGAGATTATATACTGCTGCAGAAACTGAATCGAAGGGGTTGGTTAAAAGGTAAAGATTGCGTGATTGGACGATTGGTTAGAAGGTAAGTATAGCATGATTAACTAGTTTTGGGTCTCTTGGATCATGGGCCATAGCTACTTGGGTTTATCCCGCTGAACATCATTTGGATGGGCTCGGATCCTTTGCATGACTTCATATGCCTTTGACGGGCTTTGAATTTGGACAGATCTGGAGGGCCTTCTTGCATGGACTTGGAATTGCTTTGATAATGGGCAGACCTTTTCTTCGCATAGGCCTTCCCAGGCTAACGTGTTAGGTCGAGCGGTCGCCGAAACTTGCTTATTAGTATAAAACTAACGAAACCTCAAACCAACCAATATCAAGACTACTCGGGCATACTTAGCTTTTCCTCCTAAGATAAGAGCTTTCCACCAAGCTTGTCACTTTTATAAACCTCTTCACTAATTACCTAGTAACTTTGAAAAATGAATTTCCACTAGGGAATAAAAGGAAGATGAAAAAACTACTACCCTAGCCTAGTGAGTAGTTGTCTATTTCGTGTGCCCTTCCTGTACTAACTTTTACTGACTTACTGTATACCGCTGTTAGTGGTCTGACAACGTCAGTTGGAAAGGTACTTTTCCGGATAAAATGAAAACTTGATTCATGTAACAGGAGAAAGATTTCCCATTCCTTAGCCGGAAAGAGATGTTGCCATAAAAGAGGGATTAAGTGGAACATAATTGACTGGAGAGTCGTGGAAACACTTCTTTATTCCATATTTTGGATCGGAATAATATTTTAGCAATAAAATATGGAAGAATCAATCTTAGATTAAAAGACTATGTATGGATGGTCTGAATTGTCTAAACAAGAATTCCTGAACAGTGAACAACCAGGAACAACCAGTTCAGATATTCACGACCAAGAAATAATGGATTCTCTTTCGGATATGAAGGCTGGAATGCCAACATGCGTCTATTAATGAATTCAGCCGACCCCTGACTCATTGTACTAGTTACTACTATAGCTAGTGATAGTGTTGTATTGGTGTATTGCTAGTGAACTTACAGAGCGAGCTGTAAAGGTAGAAAAAAAAATAGATCAATCAAGAAATAGTGGTTCGGTTTTTTCCTAAGCAAGGACGGACGAGTGACGATTGTCCGAGGGGCCCTTGGGCCTAAGGTAATAGATTGTAGTTGGGTACAAATAGGCCGGGACGAGTAGGCAGGGTACGACGAAGCCCGTGGGGTGACACATGGTTGTACTGGTCAGCTTTGGGCTGGAGATTGACGATTGACTGAGCGTGCTTTGGAAGCTCATGGTGGAGTACTCTCTGATGGATTCGCTCTATTATTGCCTCATATTCTTGAGGGAGTGATCGGGATTAAGCCGCGTGGCAGAAAATCATTATTCGCTCTTTGGGGTGGGCCTTTCGTACTCAAATCCGTACGGGGGAATGACAATTATTCAGCGCACTAAAATCTAGTGAATGGGGTTCCATATTCATGAAAAGCTAGGTTTGAAATGATCCATGTTAATGGGTTCAGACTAAGTGACAGAACTCTCTATAACCAAGACAACCTATCTTACTAATAATAAGAAAGGGTTAAGGGCCTCCAAGACCTATAAATAGAAGCTTCTTGAAGTCTCTATTTGGAAAAGGGAGACGGAGAAGAACTTAGAATTTGGAAAAAAAAGCTTTGAGTGTAGCCTTTTCTAATACTTCAAGAAATTTCTATCGAAATCTTTCTAGTAGAAGAAGAGAAGCTCCAATCGGAGAAAAGGCTAGGTCTGTTCTGGGAGCATTTTCCTCCTTTCGACCCTGAGGCCGTTGCAAATATGATGAAACAGATCCGGAACCACATTCGCGGTCTGGAAGAGAGGAAGGCATTCTGTCCTCCAGGAATGAAGGGAATTAGTTGCGCGGGTCGTCCGCATAGCTTCGGATTCCCAGAGAGAGTAGAATAGAAGAGTCCGTCAACTCTTTTGAGTTTTAGAAGGTTTAAATAAGTGTCTGTAGATGCTTTGTAGTGCGTTTCTTCTTTTTCTTTGTTTGGTAGAGATCTACTCCTATCATAAGTAGATTGTTTTTTTTGGGTGTGTTTGTATGTATCACTAGTAGTCTTCAATGCTTCCGCTATTAACTTTATAATGTTGTGTTTAGTTGTGTGGCTGGTCTATGTGTATGTAAGATTCCTATTTGATGTATTCCCATGTAACGACTATTAATGAATAAAAAGTGCTGGTCTGCTTTGTGAAATATTCCTTATGTATACGTAATTAATAATCTAGAGGGAATTCAGATCTTGAGTGAACCTCAAAGCCATGCCAGCCTGGAGTTAATTCTTTCTATGGACAACCCTTTTTAAAGACCTAATCTAGGCATTAGCCATTTAAAAAGATGGATTTAGGTTTCGGAGGTAGATAAAAAATGTCAGCGAAGGTCACCGAACACGAACAAGATACGAAAGATGTTAGACAACGGACCACTTGAACTACTTAGTTAGAGATTGTTTGCTATTGCTTATGCCTCAGCAAAGAAGTAAAGTTCTGCTCTCCTCTCTTTCTTTTACCTATCAGTTCTATAGCTTAACCCTGACTTTTACGATGTAAGGGCAGAACGTAATAGTAGTAAAGGAAAAGCAAGGTGTGGCGGTAAGTCAAAACTTTTTGGTCTCCATGTTCCGGACCCGGAAGAAGCTTATTTTTATCACTATAAGGCATAAGTAGTGAAAGAAGTAGACCTATAAAGAGAAAAGGAAGCGCTATCCCTCCTACTTATGATTCAACATTTAGTTCGATCTATTCTAGATGGCTTTTTTACATCAATGGCATCAACTAGAGCTTGCACCGAATTGCTTACCCGCGGAACTCATTTGACCCGACCCTGCATAAGTACCAATGCCCCTCCCTTTCACCTCTAGGAAAAACTTCTGGGATGAGCCCTTCTACTCGTCATTTTTATATTTGAGGGAAAATTCTCGATCCGCTCCGATCAAGGCTTATAAAAGCATCAACCTCATCCTAAAAGGACTCCTTTAGCTTGGGGTTGATTTACGTGGCTCAATACTTTAAGTCAAGAGGTCATGTGTTCAGAAAGGCTGTGATGCGGCATTGGCATTTTTAGCAAATTCATCAGATAACTTGCCTTCTTTTCATTTACGTGGCTACATACTTGTAGCGATCAAATGTCATATTTATTATTATTTATTATTTAACTAAGTCAAAGGTAATTGTATGGGCTTTTGCTTCGAGAACAATCATATTAGCGTCTTCGCAGCCTGCCTTTCCATTCTTCGAGTGCAGTTCCTTCTTGAGCCTTTTCTTTTTGACTCCTACCGAAGTAAACGTCTCAAGTGCTGACCTTTCTTCCCACCTTTGAGCGAAGCAAGACTCTCAAGTGCTGACCTTTCTTCTCCCCTTTAGTGAGCTGACCTTCTTGTTTAACGAGTGATGTCAAACCTCCTTCTTGTCTTCTATTCCAGGAAGTGGTATAATAGGTCCCCTAAGGGAAGCCCTTTGGCAACTGTCCGAGCCTTCCATTGATTGTGCCTTTAGGCTTTCTTCTTGCTGCTTTGTTTGCGCTTTCGAATCCGCTTCTGTAAAGAAAGGAGAATAGAGAGGTGTCGGCTAACTAAGGACGATGATGGAAATTACCCCTGAAAGGTGAGCAAGAAGAGTCTTCACTACTAGCTAGTATTGAAAGAAAAGAAGGACTCAGACTCTTTCACAGATACATGTTAAATGTAGAAGTGGGTGATAAACCTTCATGAGTATTTACACCACAGTGTTTGCTCTATAAAGCAAAACTCACTTAGATACATATTTGCAGTCGCATAATGGGGTAGACTTGCTAGACTGTCTTGGCGCCACAGTGTCGGACAAGCCGAGGGACGCAGATCGATTGTTTAGAACATTCGGTCAAACAAGAGTTACAAATTGTTTGAAATTGGTTTGGAGACCTACCGGGTTATGCTATTGAAGTTATCAGCCACATCAAACGCGGAGATAGAATGAACCTGGATCTTAGCCTATTATGACCATATTTGATATGAGTCTGTATTCTTCCATGGGGTCGAAGAGTATGTTAAAATAGTGAGAGCTAATTAAACTAAAGACCATGTTAATTAGTTAACGAATGTGTTCAATATAAATTATATTAGAGTTTAATTTCAAGTCTATTTGTTTCTTCAGTCGTATAAAATGTCGAATCTATCACTGAAATATTGATCGAGACAAACAAGTTGACTGGATTAAATTACCTTGACTGGTTAAGAAATCTGCGATTGGTGTTAAGACTAGAAAGAATTGAATATGTGTTAGACACAGTGTTCCCCATAGTCCCTGCTGAAGATTCTGCTGAGTATGCCCTGTATGACAAGATGGCTTATGAGAAACATCTAGATGATGCTACCTCGGCACAATGTGTAATGTTTTCCTCCATGACCTTGGAGTTACAGAGGCAACATGAAAACATGGGGCCCAACGAAATACTAGAACACTTGAAGAGTCTCTATGACTCACAGTCTCAGACAATGGAGTATGAACTGTTGAGGGACCTTTTCAAGTGTAAGCCGAACAATGGGGGTCAGGTGTCAGCGCATGTTCTGAAGATGATTGGGGTGATAGAAAGGTTGGCTTCGATTGGAACGAAGCTGCCTATAAATGTCTCTGTCAACCTGATCCTGAATTCACTTCCTGGTTCATTTGAGAATTTCATTGTGAACTTTAATATGAATGGGACCAAGGCAAGTCTTCCAGAGCTGCACAACATGTTAAGGACCTTTGAATCATCTACCTCTAAAGGTAAAGCCGTGCTCATGGTGGGCTCTTCTAGCAAGTTCAAATCCAAGGGTAAGAACATGTAGAAGAAGAAGGGTAAGACAGTTGCTGCACCTACTGTTATAAAACCTAGAGGAGGTGTTCAGAAGAAGGCAAAGGTAGCTTCGGATGTATGTCTCAACTGCAAGAAGAAGGGCACTGGAAGAAAGTCTGCACAACTCTAGGAAGAGGCAAAACACTAGGTGTTCCTAGCTCTACTAGACAAGGTATATTTGTCATTGGAATAAACATGTCTATAAGTAACTCTCACTGCTGGGTATTAGATACCGCTTGTGACTCACACATTTGTAATAATGTGCTCTGATTGATAGCACTTAGGTTGGACCTTGGGGGGGGGGTAGATCTGCGCGTTGAAAATGGAGCACGAGTGGATGCTGAACGCGTGGGAACTTATAGACTAGATTTACCTTCAGGATTTTGTTTAGAACTAAATAATTGTTATTTTGTTCCCTCATTGACGAGGAATATTATTTTTATCATAGTGTTAGACATTGAGGGGTTTTCCTCATTTATTGACAATGACAATTATGTACTATCTTTTAATGGTTTTCTTTGTGGAAATGCTCCACTTGTGGATGGTTTGTATGTTCTAAACTGTAGTCGTGAAATTTTCAATGTGCAAAACAAATGAGATAAGATAAATAATCCAAGAAACCCCACCTACTTATGGCGCTGTAGACTTGGTCACATCAATGAATCAAGGATAGCAAGATTAAGAAAGTTAGACTACCTGAAACCATTTGACTTGGAGTCCTATGGTAACTATGAATCTTGCTTGAGAGGAAATATGACCAACAGGCCACTTTTTGGGAAAGGGGTGCGAGCTAAAGATGTACTTGAGTTGGTCCATACTGATGTATGTGGGCCATTTTCAACTCAAGCTAAGGGAGGCTTCCCTTACTTCATCACTTTTACAAACGATTTCACTAGGTTTGGGCATGTGTATCTTATGAAACACAAGTCCGAAGCCTTTGAGAAATTCAAGGAGTACAAGTCAGAAGTAGAGAAGCAACTTGAAATAAGTATCAAGACCCTTCGATCAGATCAAGGAGGTGAATACTTAAGTAAATAATTTATGGATTACTTAAAGCTTCATGGAGTCCAATCACAATGGACGCCTCCTGGAACACCACAGATGAATGGTGTTGCTGAAAGGAGAAATTGAACCCTATTAGATATGGTTAGATCCATGATGAGTTTCTCAGCTCTACCAACATACCTTTGGGGCTATGTATTGCAAAGCTCAATTTATATTATGAACATGGTTCCTTCAAAATCAGTAGAGAAAACTCCATATGATATATGGAATGGCAAGAAGTCAGTACTTAAACACATGCGACCCTGGGGGTGCCCTGCATATGTAAAGAAGATGTTTACTGACAAGTTGGAATCTAAAAGTGAGAAATATTATTTTGTAGGGTATCCAAAGGAAACTAAGAGATACTATTTCTATCTTCCTGGAGAACATAAGGTCATTATTTCCAGAAATACAACTTTCCTTGAAGAAGTCTATGTCTACAAGGAATGGAGCTGCAATAAGATAGAGTTTGAAGAAATTCAAGAACCACAAGATAACACAGAAGTTGAACCCTTGTCAAAAGACCTAGACAAGAATTTAGTGGGAGTATTTGGTGAAGATTGGGTACTTAGAGTACGCCCTTCAGCCAGTGGGAGTGTTGTGAGAGATAGTGTAGAAATGCAAGGCTCTCATACACAACCAATGGAAGATGATACAATAGTTGTACATCATTCCATTAAGGAAATACATGAAAATGACATTCCTGAAAGCTCTCAAGGTGATGGATTGTCCATCACACAAAGACGTTCTCACAATCAGAATGCAACAAATACTGAAACGCAGAATAATCAACTCCGTAGGACCACTAGGACTCATCATCCGCCTGAAAGACTTAATTTCCTTATTGAAACACACAATGAGATAGATATTCCTGATGACGATGAACCTACAACCTACAACGAAGCTATGTTAGACATTAATTCGCAGAGATGGCAAAAAGCTATGAAATCTGAGATGGACTTGATGTACATCAATCAAGTTTAGAACTTACTTGATTTGCCAACAGAGGTTAGACCCATAGGATGCAAATAGGTCTTCAAGAAGAAAATTGATGCATAAGGCAAGATACAGACTTATAAGGCAAGATTGGTGGCTAAAGGTTATAATCAACGTCTTGGGGTCGATTATGATACCTTTTCACCTGTTGCAAAAATTAAGTCCATTCGGATTTTGCTTGCAATAACCGCATACTATGATTATGATATTTGACAAATGGATGTTAAAACTGCTTTCCTCAATGGTAACCTAATTGAGGAGGTGTATATGATGCAACATGAGGGTTTTACATCCAAGACTAATCCCAAAGTAGTATGCAAGCTACAGAAGTCCATTTATGGACTTAATCAAGCCTCAAGGAGTTGGAACATTTGCTTTGACAATGAAGTCAAATCGTTTGACTTTGTTGGAAGCAAAGAAGATCCCACCGTTTATAGTAAGCGCAAGAAAATAAGTATTGTATTTATTGTTATATATGTAGATGACATATCAATAATGGGAGATAACAAGACTCTCATGCAATCAGTCAAAGAAATATTATCCAGCACCTTCATGATGAAGGACTTGGGTGAAGCCTGCTACATTATTGGAATTAGGATCTATAGAGATAGACCTAATAGATTGTTGGGGCTGTCACAATCCACATATATAGACAAAGTGCTAAGAGGATTCTCTATGGAAAACTCCAAGAAGGGAAGTCTTCCTATGGGTCAAGGCATCAAGTTAAAAAAGAAGGATAGTCATTCTACTATTGCAGAACTTGAACGCATGAAAAGAATCCCATATGCTTCAGCTATAGGATCTATCATCTATGCCATGACCTATACGAGGCCAGATGTGGCCTATGCACTTAGTATGACTTACAAATTCTAGCAGAATCCTTGGGAAGAACACTGGAAAGCAGTCAAGAGTATTCTTAAGTATCTTAGATGAACTAAAGAATATTTCTTAGTGTATGGTGGACAAGAGAAGCTAGTGTGTATTGGGTACACTAATGCTAGCTTCCAGACAGATCTTGATGACTTCAAATCTCAATCTGAATATGCCTTCATTTTCAATGGCGGAATAGTGAGTTGGAAAAGATCCAAGTAAGCTATAACTGCTGATTCGACAACTGAAGCCGAGTACATTGCTGGATCGGAAGGTGGTAAAGAAGATGTCGCGATATCTGAGTTCCTGAAGGAACTAAGGGTTGTTCCAAGTGCCACTTGTCCAATAACGATATATTATGACAACACTGGTGTGATTGTGCAAGCTAAAGAACCAAGATCAACAAACAAAAACAAACATGTACCGAGGAAATACCACATACTCAGGGAGATGGTGGAAACATAAGAAATAAGATTAGACTATGTTCCCACAGATGATAATCTAGCTGACCCGTTTACTAAACCATTAAGCTTAGTTAAGCATAATGATCATTTTGAAAACATGGGTATTAGGTACATCGGAGATTGGCTCTAGGCCAAGTGGGAGATTGAAAGTATGTATGTCCTAGAGACAATTATTATTAGGGACAAATATACTTGAACAAATTCGTATTATTAATAAGATTAAGATATATGACATTTGCAATTATTGAATTATTATTTGATTATTTGTAATTATTCATTAATGTGCATCCCTTGAGCTTACATTGTAATTAATAGAGTGAGATATTGATGATAGAGTGTAACTCTAAAATAACCTCGACTAATGATCATCGAGAATGGAATATCGATGATATGTTATAAGTCGACATGTGGTTTGCGTCACATTCTTAGAGAATATAATATGTCTCATCTGCTACTAGTAATGGTTACTAGTGATGGACACATGGATACTTTTGAAAAGTATTGGTATACCCTGCTGATAAACTATTTGTTATACATGTCTAAAGTGTTATCAACGTGTGGGAGATGAAGGTCCTTTGACTTGAGGTCAATACGCACCTTGTTTACAGAGTAATGTACTTTGACCCTGTCCTAAGCTTAAACTCCTTATAGGATAAGACACGACTTGTGTTGGGTACATTATGATGTAAATTAAGGTGGTAATTGAGCCAAGAATAGGATTCATTTCTCGATTGGATATTCGAGAGAGCACTCAACTTCTCAGTGATATTAGGACGACCAAGTCATTGGCCAATGCAAGAGATATATTTAGAATATGATATAGTTGTCGACTAATATATAGATGAGATAAAGTGATCAATCCATTTAGATAGACACATGGAAAACCCTAAGCTTGATCGAGTGTGTCGCGAATGAAAGGAATTTATCATCTCACATAAAGGTTATGTTTGCTGGATTCATGTAAACGTACTTCATATATTGAGTTCGTCGTACGGCGTAGTCTAGGAGTTCCGTAAAGATCTTAATTGGATTAGTGTCGATATATGAAGGCCTATAGGGTCACACTATGTCGATTGGCTCTTCGATCGAAGGGTGTATTGAGAAAGTATTAAATATTCGATTTGGGATCGAGATATTTAAATTAATTATAACTATGGGATAATTTCTATTAGATGAAAATTATTTAATTAAATCAAAATTAGATTTTAGATTTAATATGCTGAATATATATATTAAACGAAAATGGGAAACATAAATTTACGTAAGGTCACA
Source organism: Anisodus acutangulus (assembly GCA_029783415.1). Classification (NCBI taxonomy): domain Eukaryota; kingdom Viridiplantae; phylum Streptophyta; class Magnoliopsida; order Solanales; family Solanaceae; genus Anisodus; species Anisodus acutangulus. The sequence continues at coordinate 32,284,888 of CM056492.1, read as the reverse complement.
AGGCCGACCTCAAGATGGCCTCGCTGATCGCCCACTGCACCTCAGTTTTTGGGTCAGGCTTGGAGACCAACTCTAATCTGATTTGGTGCCCTAATTTCAACTATAAATACAACACTCCCCATTGTTAATTAATACACCAATTCATAAACAATTCTAGACTTAGAGTCTAGGACGAAACTCTCTCGAACCTCTACCAAGATTTCCTGGCTTTCTTGACAGAGGAATACACCATAGCATAGTGTTTGTAGTTGAAGGGACGGTCGCGTGTAATCTCTAAGTAAAGACTCCAGATTGATTAACCTGTAAGTGTTCTAGTTTTATGTTACAGGTTTTGATTGTCATATAACTATACCATAAGAAATTGTTGGGGTAAGTAGAACAAAAAAAAAATTAAACTTCCGCTATGCCTACTTATATGTTTTGAACCCAACAGAAACCCTACACTTTTGTCGTTTCCTCTTGGTATAAGGACTGTTGTTCAGAGGCAATTTCGGAGTAACAGTTGCTGGTAGAAGCCCCATTTTTGTGGAAGTTGCAACATTTGAAAAATTATGGCCTCTTTTGCATTTTAGCAGTATATACTAAGATTATGTTCTATAATTTGCTTCAGTCTTTCCTTGTAATCAACAAATTCTCTATTACATAAGAATTCATATGCTTGTCAAATACTGTAATAGAGATTTTGTAAGAACTTATATTCTTTATAGTCAAGACAGAAGAAATTGTAACTGCATTAATACCATATTTGATATTTAAAAAGGGACATTAAAACAAGGTTGAGAAGATGATGTCTAGAAACACCAGCTAAAAACTCCACATATTTACCCCAAAGCCTTCCGGATCTATCTTCATCTGTTTCAACATGTTCTCAATTCCAGCAAGCTAATTTCAGTAAGTTGGTACTCGAACTATCAGATAGTAAATCATAATGTTCAAATTTTCATGAACCTTTTTGCTTTAACTAGGCTCATGTATTATGTTTTACTCCTTTGACTAATGAAACTTTTGAGTGTTACAAAGCCAATTAGCGATATGCTCTAAAGCAGATTTTTAAAAAAAGAATGTAATATAAGATCAGACCATGAGCAATATACACAATAGTAGAAGCAAAAAAGAAAAAAATGGGATTAAGTAAAGAACTTTTTTATGACCTTGAGCTTGACCTTCTATAGAGGGCATCTCTATGTATAGGGAACACAACAAGTCCACCCTGCACTATTTGCGTTGAAGATCGGTAAAAGATGAGGTAGTGACCATGTGCTTAGTGGTTTACAAGCTTGCTATCTCTCTCTTAATTACTTTTTTTTTGAAACAGTCTCTCTTAATTACTGCTGCTGAACGTACTCGTAAACAAGCTGAAAAGGAGCAAAGACAAACGTGTCCTATTGTGCTTAGCTACTGCTGTACGTACTCGTAAACAAGCTGTTTACTACTTTTTGTCTAATGGTGTTATGTTATTGCTATATGAAAGTATATGTATGTCCTAGAGATAATCTATATTAGAATAAATGTACTTTATACATGTTCGTATTATTATTAATGGAGATTAATATTTTGACATTTGCAATTATTGAATTATTAGTTGATTGTTTGTAATATTCTATAATATGCATCCCTAGAGGTTACGTTGTTATTAATAGTGTGAAATATTAATATTATGACGTAACTCTTAAAATAACCACGACTAATGATCATCGAGAATAGGATATCGATGATATGTGATAAGTCGACATGTGGTCTGCATCAAATCCTTAGATGATGTAGTGTTGGGTTTAAATGATAGATTGAATGGGAAATGGAGGGAGTTCCCTCTTGCTTTATAAAATAAGCATTTGTCCCTCATCGGTAGTGGAAAGAAAAGTTCTTCTACTTATAAGTAGAAGTACTCCTTCTTGTTGCTAAAGGGTTAAGAAGAGGGTCTCCCCTCGCGCCGTCGTCGGCTCGGCTTCGGCTTCGGCTTCGGATTTGTGATCTGATTGATTGATAATCTTTTCGGACCAAAATTTCTTTAATTTTTAATTATTTAATTATCATTTAGTTAGATTAATTAACTTATCCAATCCTACCCGTTAGTGACCCGGATCCGCGTGTCTGACCCGCGACCCAGTTCAGAAGGGTTGCAAACCTTCAGAAACAGTACTTCCATTGCTATAAATTCATTTGATTCCTCAAAATTTAATTCACTAATTTTCTGAACTTCTTCTTCTTCTACACAAATAAATTCCAGTGTTGTGATTTACTGCTGTTGAGTGGTTCGCTGACACCGTTGTTCTAAGTACCGATACACCAGTGAGTAAGATCGTTCTATCCTGGGAGGATATATTCCATTAACCTCGGGTACTTGAGGGGAATAATTTCCTTAAGGACACACTGTGCATTCAGTGGGCTCGATTTTTCATTCTTAAATATTTTTCAGAATCTGTTCTTATTTTCCAGAATCTGTCCAGGTTTTTGTTTTCTGGTTTCAGAAATTAATTTTACTGCTTCATCGGTTTTGCAATACAGTATAGCAACAATCTTAAGAAAATTATATTTTTAGATTAATCTGTATTCTGTTTTAGAGACTAAAACCTGTGTGGTTTTCTACTCCGTATGAAATTTCATATTCTGACTTGAAGACATAAAAACTTCGTTATGGAATATTAAAGTTCATACTTGTACAACGATTTGAAGAACATAAAAACTTCATCGTTGATGTATTCTGGTTTGGAGATTAAAACTCGTGTAGTTTTCTACTCCATATGAATATTAGTATTCTGACTCGAAGATATAAAAACTTCGTTGGATACAAAAGTTTCATAATTATACTGCGATTTGAAGAAATAAAATCTTCATCGTTTAAGTCTGTGATTGAATTGCTATTATGATTTTATTAACTAAAACAGTTTGTCGATTTGACAGTGACAAACGAATAATGGCAATTGAGACTGGAACTACCTCTGCGAATACTGCACCAGCGGTTACTTCTACAACTCGTACCGCTGTGCCACCGGTTGAGAAACCTGCGAAGTTCACCGGTGCCAACTTTAAAGGATGGCAGCAAAGAATGTTCTTTTGGCTTACCACCCTTAGTATGCAAAAGTTCACCAGTGAGGACCCTCCCGTGCCTGCCGCCGACATGCCTGACAACCAACAGTTCATGGTTACTGAGGCTTGGAAACAGGCTGCTTTTTTGTGCAAAGGCTACATTTTGAGTGCCTTAGAAGATGACTTGTACAACGTCTAGAGTGCAGTAGAGACCTCCAAGGAACTATAGAGTGCACTTGAAAAGAAGTACAAAACCGAAGATGCTTGCTTGAAGAAGTTTGTGGTTGCCAAATTCCTAGACTACAAAATGGTGGATGGAAAAACCATTGGAACCCAAGTTCAAGAGCTTCAACTTATCTTCCATGACCTTATTGCTGAAGGTATGGTAGTGAATGAAGCATTCCAAGTGGCTGCAATGATTGAGAAGTTGCCCTCATGGAAAAATTTCAAGAATTATCTTAAGCACAAGCGCAATGAAATGAAGTTGGAAGATCTTGTGATTCGTCTTAAGATTGAGGAAGATAACAAAACAGCCGAGAAGAAGTCGCGGGGGAATTCAACGATTATGGGAGCAAATATTGTTGAAGAGGCTGCCCCAAAAAGTAAGAAAAGAAAGAAGTTCACTGGACAAAAGAAGGAGCAAGCCAAGAAAAAGTTCAAGGGCAACTGCTTTAATTGTGGGAAAGCTGGCCACAAAATCCCAGATTGTCGTCTCCTGAAAAAGAACAAGGGAAAATGACAAGACAATATGGTGGAAAAGAATGATGATATGAATGATTTGTGTGCAATGCTATCAGAGTGCAATTTGGTTGGAAACCCGAAGGAGTGGTGGCTTGATTCTGGTGACACTCGACATGTTTGCGCTGTAAAAGAAGCATTTGCAACCTACGCTCCCACTGGACCCGAAGAGGTACTTTTATGGGAAATACTGCAACAGCCAAGGTTGAAGGATATGGGAAGATACTTCTGAAAATGACTTCCAGCAAGGTGCTGACTCTCAACAATGTTCTGCCGTTCCCACAATCAGGAAGAATTTAGTTTCAGCCGGACTACTCGTCAAAAAAGGGTTTAAGTGCGTGCTGGTTAGTGAGAAAATTGTAATAAGTAAGAATGATATGTTCATAGGAAAGGCCTACCTCACCGAGGGCCTTTTCAAACTCAATGTAATGGTTGTTGATAGTATTAATAAGAATTCAGCTTCGTTTTACTTATTGGAGTCAAATGATTTATGGCATGTTCGTTTAGGACATGTCAACTACAAAACCTTGCGAAAATTGATTAATTTAGAAGTATTGCCTAGATTCGAGTGTAATAAATCAAAATGTGAAATCTGTGTTGAATCTAAGTTTGTTAAACATACATATAAGTCTTTTGATATGAATTCAAATCCTTTAGACTTAATCCACACAGATATATGTGATATGAAGTCAATACCATCTCGCGGTGGGGAAAAGTATTTTATAACCTTTATTGACGATTGCACTCGATATTGCTATGTGTATTTGTTTAATAGTAAGGATGAAGCAATTGATGCATTTAAGCAATACAAGAACGAAGTGGAAAATCAATTGAATAAGAAGATAAAAATGATTAGAAGTGATAGGGGTGGAGAATACGAATCTCCTTTTGCAGAGATATGCTTAGAATATGGAATTATTCATCAAACTACTGCCCCGTACATACCACAATCAAATGGAATTGCGGAAAGAAAAAACCGAACATTAAAGGAAATGATGAATGCTTTACAAATAAGTTCCGGTTTACGACAGAGCTTGTGGGGGGAAGCTATCCTTACAGCTAACCGAATACTCAACAGGGTGCCCCACAACAAAACACAATCTATTCCATATGAACTATGGAAAGGAAGAAAACCCAACTTGAAATATTTCAAAGTGTGGGGGTGTTTAGCAAAGGTCCAAGTTCCTTTACCCAAAAGGGTAAAACTCGGACCAAAAACTGTGGATTGTGTTTTTATTGGCTATGCTACAAACAACAAAGCTTGTCGGTTTTTGGTTCACAAATCGGACAATCCCGAAATTCATGTTAATACGATAATTGAATCAGATAATGCTGAATTCTTTGAAAATATTTATCCGTATAAAACTGAATGTGAGTCGTCAAGTGAAAGATCTAAACGACCACGAGAAGAACCAAAGGAAAGTACACCAAGTAAAGAGGATCCAAGGCGTAGAAAACGTCAAAGGACATCTACTTCCTTTGGATCAGATTTTTTGACATTCTTGCTTGAAAATGAGTCTCAAACATTTAAAGCAGCGATGTCATCTTCTGATTCATCATTTTGAAAAGAGGCAGTCAATAGTGAGATTGAATCAATTTTGAACAACCATACATGAGAATTAGTTGATCTTCCTCCTGGAAATAAACCTTTAGGATCAAAATGGATTTTTAAAAGAAAAATGAAAGTTGATGGCACTGTTGACAAATATAAGGCAAGACTTGTGGTCAAAGGTTATAGACAAAAGGAAGGCCTTGATTACTTTGACACATACTCGCCGGTAACAAGGATAACATCTATTCGGTTGTTAGTGGCACTAGCATCCGTACATGGTCTTGAAATCCATCAAATGGATGTTAAGGCAACTTTATTATATGGAGAATTGGAGGAAGAAATTTACATGAAACAACCTGAGGGATTTGTGATTCCTGGTAAAGAAGGGAAAGTGTGCAAACTTGTTAAGCCACTTTATGGACTAAAACAAGCACCCAAACAATGGCATGCTAAATTTGACCAAACAATGTTGGCAAATGGATTTAAAATCAACGAGTGTGACAAATGTGTTTACATTAAAAATACTCCAAATCATGAAGTCATTATTTGTTTATATGTTGATGACATGTTGATAATGAGTAAAAATATTGCCGATATAAATGCTACTAAGCGCATGTTGGCTAGCAAATTTGATATGAAGGACTTAGGAGTTGCTGATTTGATCTTAGGCATCATAATTCATAAAACTCCACAAGGTTTAGCATTATCGCAGTCTCATTATATTGAAAGGGTACTTGACAAGTTTAAGTATTTAAATTTCAATATTGTCAAGACTCCAATTGACACGAGCTATACATTTCAGAAGAATAAAGGTGAAAGTGACTCACAATTGGATTATGCAAGAGTGTTGGGAAGTTTGATGTATATCATGAATTGTACGCGACCAGATATAGCATGTGCTATTAGTAAATTGAGTCGGTTTACAAGTAATCCCAATCAAACTCGCTGGATGGCAATGAAATGAGTTTTGGGGTATCTGAAACATACCCAAGACTATGCTTTGCATTATAACAAATATCCCGTCGTGATCGAAGGATATAGTGATGCAAATTGGATCACCGGATCACCGGATCATCTGAAGTTAAATCCACAAATGGTTATGTTTTCACAATTGGGGATGGATCAGTGTCTTGGAAATTATCCAAACAGACGTGCATCGCTCGTTCTACGATGGAATCTGAGTTTATAACTTTAGACAAGGCCCGTGAAGAAGCTGAATGGCTCCAAAATTTCTTGGAAGATATTCTATTTTGGCCCAAACCTTTGGCACCTATATGTATACATTGTGATAGCCAAGCATCAATAGGTAGGGCAGGGAGCGTTATGTATAACGAAAAATCGCGTCACATTCGATGGTGACACAATACCGTTAGACAGCTACTCTCTAGTGGTGTTATCACGATTGACTACGTAAAGTCAAGAGATAACATATCGGATCCGCTAACAAAAGGCCTATCTAGAGAGGCGGTTGAAAGATCATCTAAGGGAATGGGTTTAAGGCTAAGGACAAGTCATCATGGCGGTAACTCTACCTAACAGACTGGAGATCCCAAGAGCTAGGTTCAAGGAGATCAAACAAAGTCGTGACTGACGGTTTGGCATTGTCAAATAACTAAATTCATTCTCATGATGAAGACAATGTTCAGGAATAAGGATAAAATGTTAAGGTTTTTATTTTTTAATGGTTTCTAAGTTTGGCAGGTTTGACCAAATAGTGTGTCTACACGATAACACGTTTAGGAATCACCTATGTGAGTGTGAAGTGTAATCCGCTTCAAAGAGAATGATTGTAAGAAGCCCATTCTCTATACACTAATGAAACCAGGAGGTGTTCATGGCTGAAATGAACACAACCATAAGAACCATAGACGGTAAAGGATTAATTGTGTGACATATGGTTGTCTAGGTATACGCCAAAGCTCGACGGTTCAAAGATATCAAATCTATCGATTGACCGAGTATATCCGATATATGTTCACTACGGAAAGTTCAAAGGAAAACCTACTTATCCAGATGCAATTAATCCTTGATTGTAAATTACACACTTGTCCATACATTCCTTTATCTTATAGCCATTCCCCATTCATGTGGGGGATTGTTAGGTTTAAATGATAGATTGAATGGGAAATGGAGGGAGTTCCCTCTTGCTTTATAAAATAAGCATTTGTCCCTCATCGGTAGTGGAAAGAACAGTTCTTCTACTTATAAGTAGAAGTACTCCTTCTTGTTGCTAAAGGGTTAAGAAGAGGGTCTCCCCTCGCGCCGTCGTCGTCGGCTCGGCTTCGGCTTCGGATTCAGATTCGGATTCAGATTCGGATTCGGATTCGGATTCGGATTCGGATTCGGATTTGGATTTGGATTTGGATTTGGTCAAATGATCTGATTGATTGATAATCTTTTTGGACCAAATTTTCTTTAATTTTTAATTATTTAATTATTATTTAATTAAATTAATTAACTTATCCAATCCTACCCGTTAGTGACCCGGATCCGCGTGTCTGACCCGCGACCCGGTTTCTTTCCCATATTTAAATTTCCCACCAGTTTTTATTGGCTGTTCAGAATGGTTGCAAACCTTCAGAAACAGTACTTACATGGCTATAAATTCATTTGATTCCTCAGAATTTAATTCACTAATTTTCTGAACTTCTTCTTATTCTACACAAATAAATTCCAGTGTTGTGATTTACTGCTGTTGAGTGGTTCGCTGACACCGTTGTTCTAGGTACCGATACACCGGTGAGTAAGATCATTCTATCCTGGGAGGATATATTCCATTAACCTCGGGTACTTGAGGGGAATAATTTCCTTAAGAACACACTGTGCATTCAGTGGGCTCGATTTTTTCATTCTTAAATATTTTTCAGAATCTGTTCTTATTTTCCAGAATCTGTCCAGGTTTTTGTTTTCTGGTTTCAGAAATTAATTTTACTGCTTCATCGGTTTTGCAATACAGTATAGCAACATATAGGATGTCTCACATGCTACGAGTAATGGCTACTCGTGATGGACACATGGATACTTTGAAAGTATTGGTATACCCTGCTGATATACTATTTGTTATACATGTCTAAAATATGATCAGCGTGTGGGAGATAGAAGTCCTTAGACTTGAGGTCAATACACACCTTGTCTACAGAGTAGTATACTTTGATCCTGTTCTAAGCTCAAATGCCTTATTGATTGAGATATGACTTGTATTGGGTACATTACGACGTGGATTAAAGGTGGTAGTTGAGCCAAGATTAGAATTCATTCCTCGAGTGTATATTCGAGAGAACACTCAACTTCTCAGTGATATTGAGTTGACTAAGTCGTTGGCCAACGCAATAGACATATCTAGAATATGGTCTTGTTGTCAACCAATATAGATAAGATTTAATGATCAAGCCATTTGGATAGACACTTGGCAAATCCAAGCTGGATCGAGTGCATCGAGAATGAAATGATTTTATCTTTCCACATAGATGTTCAGTTTACTGGATTCGTGTAAATATACTTGACATATTGAGTTCGTCATACGTCGCCATCTAGGAGTTCTGTGTAGACCCTAATATGATTAGTGTCGATATGTGAATACATGTAGGGTAACACTATGTCAATTGTTTCTTCGATCTAAGGGTGTATTGAGGAAGTGTTAAATATTCGATTTGGAATCGATATATTTAAATTAATAATAACTATGGAATAATTTCTATTTGATGGAAATTATTTAATTAAGTGAAGATTGGATTTTGAATTTAATTAAAATGTGCTGAAAATATTTTGTGAAAAGGGCGAAATAAGAAATACCATGGCGTAATCAAGGACGCTAATTGGGCAGCATGCCAAATCAGATTGTCCTGCTGCAATTCGTTTTGGGCCAGGCTTTGAGCCCAACCCAAAATCTGTATTTTGCCCGAATTCCACCTATATATAGAGCACTTCCTCATTCATTATAAGACACATTATTCATATATTATTCTAAGTCTTAGAGACCTAGAATAAAAACTCTCTCTTGAACCTCTGCCGAATTTTCTAGCTGTTTGAAGGAGGTATAAATCGGAGTTCTTGAAACTTGTTGTCGAGGATCAATTGCGTGCGCACCCTCGAAAATTACTAAAAGACTCCAGAGTTTCCGAACCTTAAGTATTCTGTCAAACTATTACGGTTATATACATGTTATGTATTGACGTGTTTTATATTATTACATAATCATCCTATAGTTCGTCGCTTGTTGGGTTTGAAACACAAACTTTTTCAAATTCCGCTGCGTACACGAACCCAACGAAAACCTACAGTGGCATCAGAGCCAGGGCTGTTTTGTGTGATTATGTAGTAATCATTGATAATAATATGGGTTAGAATTTGTTTAAATCTGAAATTTTATGTCGTTTAATACTTGAAAACCTAATATCTTAAAGACACATCATAATTGTCTCCTAAACTATTAAACAATGATGTAATCGAGGAAGTCATTCCGATCTAACTCTTCTAAGTCAATGTGCGTAACCGATTCATTGCGAACATGGTGCACTGAAGCGAAGAACGAGAAGGGATTGGATGATGGTCAATGAACGTGTTGTTTGATAGTGAAGAGTAACGAAGATAAATCTGCAAATCTAACCCTGAACCAGTTTTAGGGTTTCGAAAATGCAGATTTTGTGTTTTTGAGACGGAGGCGCCGAGACTCCATGATGGAGCACCACAACACCACCTAGGGTTTGACAAGACACCTCGACTCTATGGTGGAGCGTCGCGACACTGTTCATCTTGATGAAAAAAACATTTTTTTAATCAGAAACTGAAGATTTAAAAGTTTTAGATTCTGATTCTGAAGTTTAAGAGTTTCAGATTCTGAAATTAAATCTTTTTCAAATAAGCAGATTTGGTCATTTGGGGCAAATTTGTAATTAATTTAAATTCTAGAAATTACAGACATGTCCCTGAAATTTGAATTTTTTTTCTGAAAATGAAAATTGGATTTTCTGAATTTAAAGGGGTTCAAAATTAAAATTTTAAATTCTTGAGGGACTAAACTGTAAATTCTTAAAATCTGGAATTTACAAAAATATCCTGAAAATCTATTTTTAAAATCAGAAAATGTTTAAGGGACTGTTTGGATTAGACTTAAATTTTAGAGTTTAAACAAGTAAACACATGATTATTATTAATTGTATATTATTAAATAATATACGCACTATATGCTAAGTGTTTAAATACGTACATTTAATTATTAGCATAATGTCCGCTATAACTGTCTAGGTAGGCGACGCCGAGTAACTGATCAAACCATCTTATATCATACCTATTGGGTTGATAGTTCCCAACTAAATGTGTTTTTAGAAATTGCATTATTAAATGTCGTATTGGATATGACACAAATTGTTGATCTTGGTTAAAATTCCCGAAACTAAGATGTTCCTTAAATTTTAAATACAAGTCTAAATTAAAATGCGTCGTCCATTATAATTGTTAGAGTGCGAGATCCTTTTCGGCAATACGAGTATTTATGCCAAAGCATTTGCTCTAAGTCTACAAGGACCCAAACTCTTTCATAGATGTGGTTTGAATGTAAAGGTAGATGATAAACTTTTATGAGTATTTACACTAAAGTGTTTGCTCACAAAGGCCAAATTTACTTAGATACATAAACACAGTCGTGTAATGGGGTTGACTTGCTTAGACAAATCTTGGCGCCAAAGTGTTGGACTAATCTAAGGACGCAAGATTAAATATAATATTTGATCAACCAAGAGTTGCAAATAAGTTTTGCAATTGATTTAGAACCTACCAAGATGTATTATTGAAGTTATCAGCCAAATCAAACGTTGAGATAGCATAGGCTTGGATCTTGGCCCATTATGACCTTAAATTAATATAGGTTCGTATTCTACCATTGGATCGTAGAAGTATGTTAAAATAGCGGGAGCTAATTAAACAAAAGTCCATGTTGATTAGCCTAAACGAATGTTTATAATAGGAAATAAATTTGAGTTTAATTTCCTGTCTATCTAGCTATTCAGATTATCAAAATGTCGAGCTTATCATTGAAAATGTTGATGGAAATGAACAAACTTATTGGACCCAACTATGTAGACTGGCTAAGGAATCCGAGAATTGTTCTAAGGCAAGAAAATATAGAATAGGTATTGGACAAAGTATTCCCTACAATCTCTGCCGAGGATTCTGCAGAATATGCCACATTCAATAACGTAGCCTACCAGAAGAACCTAGACGATGCCACTTCAGCACAGTGCGTGATGTTATCTTCCATCGTCAGTGGAGCTTCAGAGATAACACGAAAACATGGGCCCTAACGAAATGCTCGAACACTTGAAAAGTCTCTAAGACTCTCAGTCCCAAACTATGGAATATGAGTTGTTGATAGAACTCTTCAAGTGTAAGCTAAATGAAAGGGGCCAAGTATCTCAGCATGTGTTGAAGATTTTAGGGCTGATAGAAAGGCTGACCTCGATTGGTATAAAGCTGCAGAAAAATATCGCTTATACCCTCATCCTGAACTCTCTCCCTCGTTCGTTCGAGAATTTTATTGTAAACTACAATATGAACGGAACGAAGGCGAATCTGATGGAGCTGCATAACATGCTCAAGACCTTTAAATCTTCAACTACCAAAGGCAAAGCTGTGCTCATGATGAGCTCTACTAGCCAGCCCAAGCCGAAAGGTAAGGAATGGCAGAAGAAGAAGGGCAAAGCATTCGCTGCGCCCTCAGTTACGAAGCCTAAAGGAGGTGTGAAGAAGAAGAAGGTGAATTCGGCTAAGGATGTATGCCTCAACTATAACAAGAAGGGGCATTGGAAGAAATACTGCACTGCACCAGGTGCTTCTACCTCTAGTGGACAAGGTATGTACATCATTGAAATAAATATGTCTATAAATAACTCTCATTCTTGGGTATTGGATATACCACTTGTGGCTCACACATTTGTACCAATGTGCAGGGGCTAACTGACAGCATGAAGGTTAGACCAAGAGAGGTGGACGTACACGTTGAAAATGTAGCACGAGTGGATGCTGAGCGCGTAGGAACTTATATATTAAATTTGCCTTCTGGCTATTGTCTAGTATTAAATGATTGTTATTATGTACCCTCGTTAACGAGGAATATCATTTCAATCATTGTTTTGGACATGAAGGGGTTTTCCTCATATATTTAGAATGACAGTCATGTACTGTCTTTTGATAATGTTATATATGGAACTGCTCCTCTTGTGGATGGATTATATACACTAAACTGTAGTGGAGAAATATTCAATGTACAAAATAAACGAGATAAGATAAGTAATAGAAACTCTACATACCTATGGCATTGTAGACATGGTTATATCAACGAAACAAGGATAGTAAGGTTAAGGAAGCTTGCCTACCTCGAACCATCTGACTTGGAGTCTTATGGTAACTGCGAATCCTATTTGAAGGGTAAAATGACCAACAAACCACTTTTTGGGAAGGGTGTGCGAGCCAAGAAGGTGCTTGAGTTGGTACATACTGATGTATGTGGACCATTATCGACTCAAGCTAAGGGAGGTTTCCCTTACTTCATTACTTTTACTGACGACTTCACAAGGTATGGATATGTGTATCTTATGAAACACAAATCCGAGGCCTTCAAAAAGTTCAAGGAGTACAAGTCTGAAATAGAGAAACAATTTGCAACGAGTATCAAGACCCTTCGATCTGATCGAGGAGGTGAATACTTGAGCAAGGAGTTTCTAGATTACTTAAAGCTAAATGGAGTCCAATCAGAATGGACACCTCCTGGAACACCACAGATGAATGGTGTTGCCGAAAGGAGAAACCGAACCTTATTGGATATAGTTCGATCCATGATAAGCTTCTCAGCTATACCGACATACTTTTGGGGACATGCTATAAAAACCTCAATATATGTTCTAAACATGGTTCCTTCCAAGTCAGTAGAAAAGAAATCATATGAGATATGGTGTGGCAAGAAGCCAGCTCTTAAACATATGAGACCTTGGGTGCCCTGCATATGTTAAGAAGATGCTCACTTACAAGTTGGAATCCAAAAGTGAAAAATGTTACTTCGTGGGGTATCCAAAGGAAACTAAGGGATACTACTTCTATCTTCCTGGAGAACATAAGGTCATTGTTTCCAAGAATGCAACTTTCCTTGAAGAAGAATATGTCTACAAGGAACATAGTTGCACAGAGATAGAACTTGAAGAAATTTAAGAACCACGAGATAACATAGAGGTTGAATTCTTGCCGAATGGCCAAGTCAAGAATTCAGTGGGAGTATTTGGCGAAGATTGGGTAATTCAAGTATGCCCTTTGGCCAGTGGGAGTGTTATGAGGAACAATGCAGAAATGCAAGATCCTCCTACACAGCCTTTGAGAGTAGATGAAATGGTTGCACCTCCTCCCATTTAGGAAATACATGAAAATGATATTCCTGAAAGCTCTCAAGTTAGTGAATTATCCAACACACAAGAACCCTCTCACAGTCAGAACAAACCAAGCATTAAACTGCAAAACAATTAACTCTGTAGGTCCACTAGGACTCATCATCCTCCTAAGAAACTAAATCTACTTGTGGAAATACACGGTGAGATAGATATTGCCAATAACGATGAGCCTACAACCTATAGCGAAGCAGTGTTGGACATTGATTCAAAGAGATGGCAAGAAGCCATGAAATCAGAGATGTAATCTATGTACATCAATCAAGTTTGGAACTTGATTGATTTGCCAGCTGGGGTTAAACCCATAGGATGCAAATGGGTCTTCAAGAAGAAGATCAATGCATTTGGCAAGGTACAGACTTATAAAGCAAAGTTGGTGGTTAAAGGTTATATCAACGGTCTGGGGTCGATTATGATGAAACCTTTTCACCTGTTGCTAAGATTAAGTCCATTCAGATTTTGCTTGCAATAGCTGCATATTATGACTATGACATTTGGCAGATGGACGTCAAAACCGCTTTCCTCAATGGTAATCTAGTTGAGGAAGTGTATATGAAACAACTTGAGGGTTTTTCGTCTAAGTCTAAACCAAATGTTGTATGCAAGCTACAAAAATCCATTTATGGGCTTAAGTAAGCCTCGAGGAGTTGGAACATTTGCTTTGACAAGGCTATCAAGTCATTTAATTTCGTCAGAAGCAAAGAGGATCCCTGTGTTTACAGTAAACGTAAGGATGGGAGTATTGCCTTCATTATTATATATGTAGATGATATATTGATACTGGAAGACAATAAGACTATCTTGCAGTCAGTCAAGGAGTGGTTGTCCAGTACCTTCATGATGAAGGATTTAGGTGAAGCCTGCTACATTCTGGAAATTAGGATCTATAGAGATAGATCTAATAGATTATTGGGGCTGTCACAGTCAGTCTACATAGACAAAGTGCTTAGACGTTTTTCTTGGAAAATTCCAAGAAATGTGGTCTACCTATGGGTCAAGACATCAAGTTATCTAAGAAGGACAACCCTTCTAATGCTATAGAACTTGAGCGCATGAAGAGGATCCCATATGCTTCGGCTATAGGATCGATCATGTATGCCATGACATGTACTAGGCCAGATGTGGCCTTTGCACTTAGTATGACCTGCAAATTCCAGCAAAATTCTGGGGAAGAACACTGGAAAGCAGTCAAGAGTATTCTTAAGTATCTTAGACGAACTAAAGATTACTTCTTAGTCTATGGTGGGGAAGAAAAACTAGCTGCTACTGGGTACACTGATGCTAGCTTCCAGACGGATCTTGATGACTTCAAATCTCAGTCTGGGTACACGTTCATTTTCAATGGTGGAGCAGTGAGGTGGAAAGTTCCAAATAAGCTACAACTGCTGATTCGACAACAAAAGTTGAGTACATTGCTGGATCGGAAGTTGGTAAAGAAGCTATCACAATTTCTGCGTTCCTGAAGGAACTAAGGGTAGTTCTGAGTGCTAGTTGTCCAATAACTATTTATTGTGACAGCACTGGTGCGATTGCACAAGCTAAGGAACCAAGACCAACAAACAAAAACAAGCATGTACCAAGGAAGTACCACATATTCATGGAGATGGTGCAGACTGAAGAGATTAGATTATACTATGTTCCCACAAATGATAATCTAGTTGACCCATTCACTAAACAATTAAGCTTAGTCAAGCATAATGTTCATTTTGAGAATATGGGCATTAGATATGTTAAAGATTGGCTCTAGGCCAAGTGGGAGATTGAAAGTATATGTATGTCCTAGAGACAATCTGTATTAGGACAAATGTACTTTATACACATTCGTATTATTATTAATGGAGATTAATTATTTGGCATTTCCAATTATTAAATTATTAGTTGATTGTTTGTAATATTCTATAATATGCATCCCTAGAGGTTACTTTGTTATTAATAGTGTAAGATATTAATATTATAATGTAACTCTTAAAATAGCCTAGACTAATGATCATCGAGAATGGGATATTGATGATATGTGATAAGTCGACATGTGGTCTACATCACATCCTTAGAGGATGTAGCATGTCTCACATGCTACGAGTAATGGCTACTCGTGATGAACACATGGATACTTTGGAAGTATTGGTATACCCTGCTGATATACTGTTTGTTATACATGTCTAAAGTATGATTAGCGTGTGGGAGATAGAAGTCCTTAGACTTGAGGTCAATACACACTTTGTCTACAGAGTAGTATACTTTGATCCTATCCTAAGCTCAAATGCCTTATAGGTTGAGATACGACTTGTATTGGGTACATTACGATGTGGATTAAAGGTGGTAGTTGAGCCAAGATTAGGATTCATTCCTCGAGTGTATATTCGGGAGAACACTCAGCTTCTCAGTGATATTGAGTTGACTAAGTCGTTGGCCAACGCAATAGACATATCTAGAATATGGTCTTGTTGTCAACCAATATAGATAAGATATAATGATCAAGCCATTTGGATAGACACTTGGCAAATCCAAGCTGGATCGAGTGCATCGAGAATGAAATGATTTTATCTTTCCACACAGATGTTCAGTTTACTGGATTCGTGTAAATATACTTGACATATTGAGTTCGTCATACGTCGCCATCTAGGAGTTCTGTGTAGACCCTAATATGATTAGTGTCGATATGTGAATACATGTAGGGTAACACTATGTCAATTGTTTCTTCGATCTAAGGGTGTATTGAGGAAGTGTTAATTATTCGATTTGGAATCGATATATTTAAATTAATAATAACTATGGAATAATTTCTATTTGATGGAAATTATTTAATTAAGTCAAGATTGGATTTTGAATTTAATTAAAATATGGTGAAAATATTTTGTGAAAAGGGCGAGGCGCCGCGGCGCCCAATGGGTAGAGCTGCGACGCTAATTGGGCAGCAGACCAAATCAGATTGGCTTGCTGCAATTGGCCTACTGCAATTCGTTTTGGGTCAGGCTTTGAGCCCAACCCAAAATCTGAATTTTGCCCTAATTTCACCTATATATAGAGCACCTCCTCATTCATGATAAACACATTATTCATATATTATTCTAAGTCTTAGAGACCTAGAATAAAACTCTCTTTTGAACCTCTGCCGAATTTCCTAGCTGATCGAAGGAGGTATACATCAGAGTTCTTGGATCTTGTTGTCGAGGATCAATTGGTGCGCACCCTCGGAAATTACTAAAAGACTCCAGAGTTTTCAGACAGTAGGTATTCTATCAAAGTATTACGGTTATATACATGTTATGTATTGACGTGTTTTATATTTCTACATAATCATCCTACAGTTCGTCGCTTGTTGTGTTTGAAACACAAACTTTTTCAAATTCCGCTGCGTACATGAACCTAACGAAAACCTACACTATAATCTAAATATCATTACCTTATTGAGCTGCAAGCCTTTTCCTATATCTTTTATTTTTACTGTTGAAAAGTGTTAAACAAACCAGAATTGGAATTGGGCCTCTCGGCCAGTGGGCCTCTCTCGGCCAGAAATAATAGGTGTATTTATGGTATATATATTTGTAGTATATTGTAATAAAAAGGATACCTTAATTAGTGTTATACACCTACCATAATTGTATAGTTAGAATTATGGTAGAATAAAGATTTAGAAGTAGAATAGGAAAAAGATTTGTAGTATTATGGAAAGATGTAACTTGTATATATACCTATTCAATCAATGAAAATAGGCAAGGGGATTATTTCTTTCATGGTATCAAGAGACTAGGTCTACACAAAAGTTTTCTCTCAACTTTTCTTGTGGCCGAGAACCCCCCCCCCCCTCGGGTTTTCTCTCTAAAAATTTTGTCTTCCGCTCTCAAAAACCTCTCTTAAATTTAACCTCCTTCCTTGTTCTTTCAAATATGTCTAAGAACAATTTGCACCCTGCCCTCACGGTTTCCAATATCAAGCTCAGTGTCCCTATTGTCCTTGAGATGGAAAACGTTCAATATGCAACGTGAGCGGAGTTGTTTAAAATTCACGCTATCTCTTATCAAGTTCTTCATCACATAATTCCTCCCGCTAGACCCCTTCCTGCGGAGGATCCTGAGGTATGGATTACACTTGATGCTACCGTTCTTCGGTGGATATACGCCACTATTTCAGTGGACCTTCTACAGACGATTATGGAGCCCGATACCACGGCTATGGCTGCATGGAATAGATTGCGTGACATATTCCAAGACAACCAACATTCCCGTATCGTCACACTCGAGCAGGAATTCTCTCTCGTTCGAATGGACGTATTTCCGAACGTTTTTGCATATTGCAAGAAACTAAAGGAATTGGCGGATCAACTCCGTAATGTTGGCGCACCAGTAACAAATAATCGTCTAGTTCTACAGTTGGTTGCCGGGCTTTCGGAGGCCTATAATGGTGTTGGAACTCTCCTTCGCCAAAGCAACCCTCTTCCCGACATTCATCAAGCCCACTCCATGCTGACGTTGGAAGAAGTCTGTTTGGCTAAAAAGGCGGCTACCGGAGCAAGCCCAGTTGTCATGGTGGCATCCTCTCCTAGTTCTTCGGGTTTTGTTAATAATTCGGGCCAAAACCATAATAATGGTGGCGGCAAGAATAATCGCAAAAATAACAAAAACCGCGGGGGCAAACGAGGTGGTTCTGGTGGCGGTTCCGGTGAGCAACAAGCAGGCGGTGGGTCCCATCCAGGGTACAGTGGGCCACCACCACCGTGGGCCCAGCAGTGGGGCCATTGGCAGTGGAACCCGCACCCTCCAGCCACAGTTTCGGCCGCCGCTGGGCTGGCCAACGCCCAGGCCCAACGCCAGAAGATGGCGCCCATCGCCGATGGCCCAACAAAGGTGTATCCAGCACCTACGGCCCAACAGCATCACGGAATGGCATCCTTGGGCCCCGTCCTCCGCAAGCCCATCATGCAGCAGGCCCCACTCAGACCGATATCGAGGCCGCGATGCACACGTTGGGATTGTCCCAACCGGACCCAAATTGGTACATGGACACCGGGGCCACTACTCACATGACTTCCGAATCAGGTACTCTCTCATCTTATTCCAATTTGAGCACCCCTCGGGGGATAATTGTTGGTAATGGCAGTTCTATTCCAATTCTAGGGTATGGTCAGAAAACATTGTCTCCTCCTAATCCACCACTCCTCTTGAAAAATACTTTACATGCTCCTAAATTGATTAAAAATTTAGTGTCTGTCCGAAAATTCACAAATGACAATTCTGTTTCTGTTGAATTTGATCCTTTCGGTTTCTCTGTGAAGGATTTCAAGACGGGGAGTCATCTCATGAGGTGTGATAGTAGGGGGGATCTGTATCCTATCATGCCCGGTTTCAGTCCATCGAGTCCAAATTTGCCATCGCCTTGCGCCCATCTCTCCTTCCATGTGGCATGCTCGTCTGGGTCATCCGGGATCTTCTATTTTATCAGCTTTAGATAAAAATAGCTTTATTTCTTGTAAGGGTACAAGTCGTACTCCAATTTGTCAGTCTTGTTCATTAGGAAAAATTGTTAAGTTGCCATTTGTAGACTCCAATTCCCATGCTTCTATGCCATTTGACATTATTCATAGCGACTTATGGACATCTCCTGTTCTTAGTTCAATGGGTCATCGATATTATGTTCTCTTTTTAGATGATTATTCTAGATTTTTGTGGACGTTTCCAATTGCGAATAAATCACAAGTGTTTTCCGTCTTCATAAAATTTAGAGCGTTCATTCAAACTCAATTCGAAAGAGAAATAAAAAATATTCAATGTGATAATGGGAAAGAGTATGACAATAGGGAGTTTCGAGATTTTTGTGCTACTCATGGGATAAATTTTCGTTTTCATGTCCTCATACATCCTCACAAAATGGGAAAGCCGAACGCAAAATTCATTCCATAAATAACATTGTCCGAACTCTCCTAATACATGCCTCCATACCTCCATATTTTTGGCATCATGCTCTACAAATGACCACTTACCTGCTGAACATAATTCCGTCTAAAGGTCTGACATACTCTTCCCCCCTCAAAGTCCTATATAATAAGAACCCTTCTTATTCTCACCTTCGGATTTTTGGGTGCTTGTGTTATCCGTTATTCCCATCCACCACAATTAACAAACTTCAGGCTCGGTCTACCCCGTGTGTGTTTTTGGGTTATCTGTCAAATCATCGTGGTTATAAGTGTTTTGATTTATCCTCCAAGAAAATCATAATCAATCGCCATGTCATTTTTGATGAAACTCAATTCCATTTACGAAAGTTCATACTCCCGAACCTAAGTCATATAATTTTTTGGATGACCAAATATCCCCGTATATTATTCGGAATTTTTTGGACATCTCCGCACTAAAATCCTCCAATGGGGCCCATCGCCTACCGGGCCCCACAAGAACGCCACATCCAAAGAAGCCGCCATCGAACATTTCCAGCAATTGGGCTCGCCACCCAATTCTCGAACTAGTCCGTAAATCGAGTCCACTTTACCGATTTGGGCCAAGAGCCCACTGTCACGCCACCCGTCCCGAGCCCGTAAAAATTCCCAAAATTCCCTCAATTCTTCATCGAGTCATAGACCGGTCACTCGGAGTCAGCGGGGTATTTTTACACATAAAAGACATTTTAATTTACATTCTGATGTCCCTAAATCCCCTTTGCCCCGCAATCCCGTGTCCGCATTAAATGACCCTAATTGGAAAATTGCTATGACTGATGAATATAATGCTCTTATTGATAATAAGACGTGGGAGTTGGTGCCCCGTCCATATGGTATTAATATTATCAGGTCTATGTAGATTTTTGCTCATAAGGAGAATTCAGATGGGTCCTTTGCTCGACATAAGGCACGACTTGTTGGTGATGGTAAGACTCAGCAGGTTGGAATTGATTGTGGGGAGACGTTTAGTCCGGTGGTCAAACCGGCTACCATTCACACAGTGCTTAGCTTGGCTCTGTCAAAGACTTGGCCAATTCATCAGTTGGATGTCAAAAATGCTTTCCTACACGGTGATCTCAAGGAAACAGTCTATATGCATCAGCCTTTGGGTTTCAGGGATCCAAACCGTCCTCATCATGTATGTTTGTTGAAGAAGTCCTTATATGGGCTTAAGCAGTCTCCGAGGGCCTGGTACACGAGGTTTGCTGACTTTGTTTCAACTATTGGATTTACTCATAGCCGGTCAGACAATTCCTTGTTCATCTACCGTCGTGGTTCTTCTTTGGCCTACATTCTGTTGTATGTGGATGATATCATCTTGACCGCCTCTTCCGATGCCTTGCGCCAATCTATCATGACCATGCTCAGTTCTGAGTTTGCTATGAAGGACTTGGGGCCGTTGAATTATTTTTTGGGGATTGCCGTCAAGCGTCATTCAGGTGGCTTGTTTCTATCTCAACGGAAGTATGCTGCTGAGATCATCGAGAGGGCGGGGATGTCATCCTGTAAGTCCACTTCCACACTGGTTGATGCAAACCCAAAGCTGAGTGCCACAGCAGGTGCACCATACGAGGACCCGATCCGCTATCGCAGTCTTGCAGGGGCCCTCCAGTATCTTACCTTTACCAGGCCAGATATTACATATGCGGTTCAACAGGTGTGTTTATTCATGCATGATCCCAGGGTTGAGCACATGAATGCAATCAAACGCATCATTCGGTATCTTCAGGGGACACTGGACTATGGGTTGCACTTATATCCTTCATCTACATCCACACTTGTCTCTTACACGGATGCTGATTGGGGTGGTTGTCCCGATACCAGATGGTTGACTTCCGGCTACTGTATGTTCCTTGGCAACAACTTGGTCTCATGGTCGGCAAAACGTCAAGCAACTCTGTCACGCTCCAGTGCAGAGGCAGAATATCGAGGGGTAGCGAATGTGGTCTCCGAGTCCTGTTGGCTACGTAATTTGCTTTTGGAGCTTCATTGTCCCATTCAGAAGGCAACCTTGGTATATTGCGATAACATTAGTGCCATCTACCTCTCAGGTAACCCCGTTCAACACCAACGCACCAAGCATATCGAAATGGACATTCACTTTGTCCGGGAAAAGGTTGCAAAGGGTCAAGTTCGCGTATGCCATGTCCCGTCTCGTTATCAAATTGCAGACATCTTTACAAAGGGTCTACCAGCGGTTCTCTTTGAAGATTTTAGGACAGCCTCTCGGCGTCAAAATCGCCCGCTATGACTGTGGGGTGTGTTAAATGCACTGCACTGAATTGGGCCTCTCGGCCTCTCGGCGATGGGCCTCTCTCGCCAGTGGCCTCTCTCGGCCATGGGCCTCTCTCGCCAAATGGCCTCTCTCGCGTAAATAATAGGTGTATATATGGTATATATATTTGTAGTATATTGTAATAAAAATGATACCTTAATTAGTGTTATACACCTACCATAATTGTATAGTTAGAATTATGGTAGAATAAGGATTTAGAAGTAGAATAGGAAAAGGATTTGTAGTATTATGGAAAGATGTAACTTGTATATATACCTATTCAATCAATGAAAATAGGAAAGAGGATTATTTCTTTAAAAAAGATTGAGTTAATTGTTGTGTTTAATCTTTTACTTTCTTCCATTAGTGTAGGTTGCATCTTTGCTTGAGTAGAACTGGATTGAAGAAATCTTAGATTCTTAAATTCCTTTTTTGATCTATGAGTTAATTATTTTAATTTCTCGTATCTTAACTTTTCATTCTTTTAACATATGGCTTCTACTGCAGGCCCTCTGCTATACATGGACCAGTTTCAGATGAAGTGGTACTTCCAGTGACATAGTCCATTGGTCTAGTTCTATGGATATTAAAAAATCCTTTTTTGTGAAGAGAATAATATATCACTAAGTTATTCTTATTTCTGGACAAGGCTCACATTACTGCAGAAGATGGTATGGAGACGCGATCGCTCAATTGAGAGCTCACATACTGATGCACTATATAGTATGCGTGTCCGTTAAGCTCCCCTTTTTTTATTTCATGATTAGTCTGCTGGATATTTTTGATATCTTATGAAAATAATTTTGATTGTTTCTATAATCAAAGTAAATATTTTATATTTACATTGTAAATATTTTGAGTATATTCTACTATAATTGTAGCCTAAATTAAGTCTTGTAAACATGTATATAATATTACATTCAAGGAATGAAATGATTATGAAAAATATTTCCTTCATGGCATCAAGAGCCAAAAAAAATTTAACCCTAGCCTAAAACCCTAAACTCGGCTGCCGCCCAACCTCGTTGGAACCCTAAGTTCCGCCGCCACCCTCTCTCATCCAAAGCCTACCTCCTTTTCCTTTCTTTTTCTTTCTTATTTCTCTAGGGAAATAATGGACGACCAACACAAATTACATCCCGCTCTTGCCATAAACAACGTCAAGAACTTCATTCCGGTAATTCTTGAGATGGAAAAAGGGCAATATTCATCTTGGGCGGAGTTATTCAAAACTCTTGCCGCACATACCAAGTCATTGACCATATTCTTCCTCCAAAGCCTCAATCAGGTGTCATGGGAAAATCCACCAATATTGACATGACTCTTTGGTCTCGCTTGGATGCTATAGTCCTTCAATGGATTTACGACACCATATCAAATGACCTTTTACACACCATAATAGAACCGGATTAGACGGCTCAACAAGCATGTGACCTTTTGTAAAATATTTTTCAAGATAACAAGATTTCTCGTGCAATTTATCTTGAAAATCAATTCACCAATGTCAAGATGAATGATTTTCCAAATGTCACCGCATATTTTCAAGAATTAAAAATGCTTGCCGATCAACTATCCAAAGTTGGTGCTCCAGTGACAAATCAAAGGTTAGTTTTCCAATTAATTGTGGGTTTGAACGAACAATATGATGGTGTTGCTACGTTCATTCAATAAAGTAATCCGTTGCCACCATTTTATGAGGCTCGTTCGAAATTTATTCTTGAAGAAACCCGAAAACTAAAACAAGCGGCGATGGTGACAAACAATGCCAGCACCGCCCTCCTTTCCACCAACACATATACCGATGACTTTGGCCCTCAAAATTCTGGTTCAGGCAGTGGACAAAACCGCAAAAATAATGGACCAAAATGGGGACAAAATCGCAACAAAAAATAATGGTGGAAGGGCATGAGGCCGTTCCAAGCTTGACCAGTGGCAACCGCAAGCCCAACCGTGGAGGCAGTACCGATTTGGGGTTGGGCACCACAACGGTATGGTTGCCCCTCCTTGCCCGTACCTAACGACATCTTGGGCTAGGCCACTGCCACCCACTCGGCAGTCGGGGGTTCTTGGCAGCCGTCCTCAGTAGGCATTTGCAGCTCATGGACCATCTTCTCCGAGTTATGATCCAACGGACATCGATCTAGCCATGCACACCATGACTCTCAATGTGTTCGATGACACATGGTAAATGGACACGGGGGAGACCTCTCACATGAAGACATCTCAAGGTAATCTCTCGTCTTATTTTAATATGAGAAGTAATAAAAATATTGTGATTGGCAGTGGACAAGAAATTCCAATTTGCGGTATTGGGAAATCAAACCTTCCCCCTTACCCACCTTTACATTTAAAGAATGTCCTACACACACCCACGCTTATTAAAAACATGATATCTATGCGTCGTTTCACCACTGACAATAATGTTTATGTTAAGTTTGATCCATTTGGGTTTTCTGTGAAGGAAATTTGTGTAACACCCCGTACTTTTGGGCGATGGTTTGAATAGCTAGATGTATGAAAGTAGACATGAGGCCGACGAAATTTTGTTATATTGAGGTATGCATATCAAGAGCTTAGGGTATAAAAGAATGAAGTCCCAAAATTATTTAGGACTTAAGAGTGTGATGACGATGATTGGAAAATAATAACTTGTGTGTGTCTAATGAGGCTATGGACAAGTGGCATGTCACATGATTATGATAATGAGTATATGAAGTATGTTAAAAGTGATCAATATTGAGTGAATTGAGATCAAGAATTAATAATGGTGGAATAACTTGTGTAGAACCACCTTTCCACATGGGTCCATGGAAACATAACACAAAATGATTACTCACTTTGGTATGTGTCAAATGGTGACATATTTAACACAAATGTCATTATTTCAAAGAAGTGGCCAAAATTGTTGGGTACCTCACGTTTCTAACCCTTCGAGTAATCGAGACACTGCCAAACCCTTCATTCTATAATTACATACACGCCTTACTCTTGCTTTGGAGGAGGTAATCGATGTTCATTAGTACTCACGCGTATTATTTGGGATATCAATTAGTACCTTTAATCTTCAGTGATATTTATCCCTTTTTGTTGATTGAAATTGACAAGGTTGAAGTATTCGTTCTTCAATGATAAACAAAACAGATGACGAGTCTGACAATCCATTCTTGTAAAAAATAACTAAGACAATCTATGTATGTTAAGGCAAATCATTTCTTTTTTTTGGCATGTTCTAAGTACGTAACGTAAATGTAATATTGTAACATAAATGATTCTACTCTTCGTAGTTAAGGATGTTCATGTTATTCATTCCTATTGTCAAAGTATGTCTAAATATGTTCCTAAATCCTTATTGAGGTATATGAAAAAGATGTTAGTATTCATAATGTTAATTAGAGGTGAAGCGATATTACATCACTCCGATAAACTTTTAGTGTCTTATTATCATATCATTCATGCATTATATTCATGGACATACCTTGACCTCAAAGGAGTTATATACTCTACTATATGTATGCATTATATATATGTATGGGGAATGAGAAAAGGGATACGGCGTTATATACGCACACCACCTGCAGCTGGTACATATATACACGATGATAATTATGCCCACAAATGCCGATATGATATGATAGGATGCCCACAGAAGCTTGATGGCATTATACACACATATATATGTATGATAGCATTGTGCATGGTATGTAGACATATTATGGCCCTCAGAGGCATTCTGCACAGACATGATACTTAGGCATATTATGGCCCTCAATGGCATTCTCTATTGGTTAGTTGTTTCTTGTCTCATGTTACTTCCAGGTCTTTATTATGCTATTTTTCATGTCTGACATACTGGGTACATTATTCGTACTGACGTCCCTTTTGTCGGGGGACGTTGTGTTTCATGCCCGTAGGCTCAGGTAAAGAGAGTGACGATTCGCACTAGTAGGTTGCTGGTTCAGCTGATATTGGAGCACTCTATTTGTTATAGAGTTGCAGTCTAGTCATGGTACGATATTTTGGTTATGCGTTGGGGTATGGCGGGGCCCTGTCCCGACCTTATGATGTTACGTACTCTTTAGAGGCTTGTAGACAGTTGTCCTGTGTATAGTAGTAATGTATGTCATTGTTGGCCTTAATATGTATATATGCATAGGTTGGGTTCTTACGTTTGCAAGAGTTTACACGGTACCTTTCTAGTTTATTATTTCCATATGTCAGCAGGTTACCTCGTGACGGCCCTAGTGGCCATGCTTAATTACAGTTAGTTGGTAAATATATGATTAGGGGTGCCCGGCAGGTAGGGTCCGTGTGCTCGTCATGGCCCTCCGGTTTGGATCGTGACAAACTTGGTATCAGAGCATGTCTGTCCTGGAGTGTACAAGCCGTGTCTAGTAGAGTCTTATTTATGGGTGTATTGTGCTCCACACTTATAGACTGGAGGCTACATGTCTTACCTTCCTTCTTGATCTAGAATAGTTCTATAAAGCTGAATAGTAAGAACTATCTCTGTAAACCTTATCGTGTTTATGATTACAACAACGCCTTCTTCCAGTAGGGCTATGTTTAGCAGGTAGATTGATGTTGGATTGAGTGTAAATGCGAGTAGTATGCTCTCTATTGAGATAGATCCGTCAGAGGATATAAGTAAGTTGCTTTCTCAGGTATCGACAAATCTAGTAGTACTAGAGAAGTTGAGGGAAGCTCCCGTACCATCAGTCCTACTACTGGCTCCATCTTATTATGATGTAAGGAGAGTGGTACAGGTATGGAATCAATTGGTTGCCTCCCAGGCACGACTTTATCCTAGAGCATTTGATAAAGATAGGCCCTTGAGGGGTCCGGGAGCTCATAACCCAAGGAGTTTATTAGTCAGGGATCACCGATAATTAAAAGGTTCAAAGATGCTAATATCTCAGGGTTAAAGTTGTAAAGGTCGAGTGAGACCGCCCCAACCATCTTGTAGTCAGTATGGTCTAGCGCATGCCGAATTATGCCGCAATGGTACAGGGGGTTGGTTTAGTATGGCAGTCATGACCACAACATTCTGAAGTGTCCCAAGTTGATGCGCAAAGGTAAAGATAAGATGATTATGAGTTGTACAAATGAAACGCAGAAGACATCATTGGAAGGTTTAGTAGGTTATGAAAAGCTACACATTTTACAGAGACTTTTGCTGATTAGAGTGAGGGAATATGTTATGTACGTGCGACCTAAATTTTAATATCCTACCTAGAATAGATTGGGAATTGTCCAAGGACATCATAATGAAGATAAAACGTCAGGCAAATACAGATGTCTATGAGCATTTTTAATAGACCAAAGGTTCTATGAGATAGATAAAGTAATGGGTTTACAGCTTAACGATATCAAGGAAATTGTTTCCCAAAGCGCCATTGACGGAAAGTCTTATCCATGAGGCAAATAAAGGAATTTGAATCTATGTATAATGACCAGGTTTGGATATAGTAGGCCAACGTCATGTAATGCATATTCTTTCGAATCTTCCACGTAATGAATAAGGGAATAAGTTAACAACTAATCCTTTAAGGGGTAGTAACGCCAAGGATTGGAATCAGGAGCAATGTTTCAGATTACGTAGGTATATCAGAATGTTTTAAAGTTAAGAAGAGTACGACAAGTAAGGAAATGAGTGAACAAGTGTCAAAAAAAGTAAAGAATGGAAGTTATTTATAATTACGAGTAGTGAGAAAGTACGAAAAGAAAAAAAAAGATTCCTTTCAGACCATGAATGAGAGTTAATTGAGATGATACACACACTTCAGATTTGAATGACATTGTTCATAATGTGTTCACGATTGAGATACAACAAAAATAAGAGTTTTTAGCACACCAATTAGTAAACAAAGCTAAGTTGGCAATAGAATCATTCACCCACGAGCGGCTTGACTAATGTGAGGACGAAAGAAAGAAGTTGACCTGAGGGAACACATCAGTTAGCTAAGTGGGAGTCCGATTGGAGGATTTAGATAGTGATAGCCCTAGGATTCATAATACAGTAGGGTCATCCCTTATACTGGGAGAAAAATAACGTCATGATGAAGATCCCATTTTTAGGGAAAATCAGGAAGGATATCTAACAATAGAGAACTGCAACTTTCGAGCATAATGGCAGAGGGACCCTAGGTGGAAGGTCCATTTGTGTATTTCCAATGTAGCAGGATTACGAGATAAGACTATGATGTAGGTCTATTGCTCACGATATTCCATTCACCCTGGATCTACTAATATGTATCATGATGTCAAAGGTATGATTTGGTGGAACAACATGAAGAGGAACATTGCGGAGTTTGTAGCTCGGTGTCCTAATTGTCAGTAAGTAAAAGTAGAGCACCAAAAGCCCGACGGCATGACTCAGAACATTGAGGTCCCGATATGGAAATGGAAAATGATTTACATGGATTTCATTACGGGTTTACCTCGCCTTTATCATAAGTTTGATTCTATTTGGGTGATTGTCGATAGACTGACCAAATTAGCTCAATTCCTGGCGGTCAAAACTACCTACATAGTCAAGGACTATGTAAAGTTATACGTTAAGGAGATTATTCACCTTCATGGTATACCTAGTTCTATTATATCTGATTGAGGTGCTCAGATTACAGCTAAATTTTATAGATCATTTCAAAAAGAATTGGGCACTCAAGTTAATCTTAGCACATCTTTCCACCCTCAGACAGACGGGCAGGCCGAGCGTATGATTCAAACGCTCAAAGACATGCTACGAGCTCACATATTGGACTTCAAGGGAAGTTAGGATGATCATTTAACCCTTATTGAATTTGCGTACAATAACAATTATCATGCTAGCATTAAAATATCCCCATATGAAGCTTTATATGGACGGAAATATAGATCTCCTATCGGATGGTTCGAAGTAGGCGAATCAGAATTATTTGGAACTGACCTAGTGCACCAAGCCATAGCAAATGTAAAGCTTGTCCCAAAAATGGTTGTTAACCGCTCAAAGTCGTCAGAAGTCGTATTCAGATGTGCGACGACGAGACTTAGAGTTTCAGCTAGATGATTGGGTCTTCTTGAAGATTTCTCCTATGAAGGGTGTAATGAGATTTGGAAAAAAAAGGGGGAAAGCTCAATCCAAGGTACATTTGGGCCATATTACATAATTCGACGAATAGGCCAAGTAGCTTACGAACTGGACCTGCCTCTTGAGTTAGAGTTTGTTCATCCGACCTTCCATGTTTCTATGTTAAGAGCGTGTATTGGAGATCCTTCCCAGATTGTGTTAATTGACTACGTGAAAGTTACAAATGACTTGTCATATGAAGAGATTCCTATTGCTATCTTAGATTGACAAACT
Source organism: Anisodus acutangulus (assembly GCA_029783415.1). Lineage (NCBI taxonomy): Eukaryota > Viridiplantae > Streptophyta > Magnoliopsida > Solanales > Solanaceae > Anisodus > Anisodus acutangulus. The sequence continues at coordinate 32,255,596 of CM056492.1, read as the reverse complement.
CGCAAGTTGAGTACTAAAGAAGTAGCCCAGTGAAAGTTCTTTGGCAGAATAAAAATGTAGAAGAAATGACATGGGAGGCAGAAGAGGAGATGAAACATAAATATCCATACCTATTTCAGACCAACGCCGAGGTTCCGAGAGAAGCATAAGGTGAGTTCTATTTCAAACTATTATAATTAATGCATGGTAGACATGTGAGGTCTGACATAATGATGTATGTTATATTATATGGCATGTGAAGCGGTAGTTGTATTTTACGGTTATGTGACGGGGATTAGATATGTCACCCCAACATTCGAGGATGAATATTTCTAAGGGGGGAAGGATGTAACACCCCATACTTTTGGGCGACGGTTTGAGCAACAAGACGTATGCAAGTAGACTTGGGGCCGAGGAAATTTTGTTATATTGAGGTATGCATATCAAGAGCTTAGGGTATAAAACAATGAAATCCTAAAATTATTTAGGTCTTAAAAGTGTGATGACGGTGATTGGAAAATAATAACTTGTGTGTGTCTAATGAGTCTATAGACAAGTGGGTATGTCACATGATTATTATAGTGAGTATATGAAGTATGTTAAAAGTGATCAATATTGAGTGAACTGAGATCAAGAATTAATAATGGTGGGATAACTTGTGTAGAACCACCTTTCCACATGGGTCCATAACACAAAGTTATTACTCACTTTGGTATGTGTCAAATGGTGACACCTTTAACACAAATGTCATTATTTCAAGAAAGTGGCCAAAATTGTTGGGAACCTCACGTCTCTAACCCTTCGAGTAATAAAGACACTGCCACACCCTTCTTTCTATAATTATATACACGACTTACTCTTGCTGTGGAGGAGATAATCGATGTTCATTAGTACTCACGCGTATTATTAGGGATATCAATTAGTACTTTTAATATTCAGTGATATTTATCCATTTTTGTTGATTGAAATCGACAAGGTTGAAGTATTCGTTCTTCAATGATAAACAAAACAGATGACGAGTCTAACAATCCATTCTTGTAAAAAATAACGAAGACAATCGAGGTATGTTATGGCAAATTATTTCTTTCTTTTGTCATGTTCTAAGTACGTAACATAAACGTAATATTGTCCTATAAATGATTCTACTCTTAGTAGCTAAGGATGTTCATGTTATTCATTCCTATTATCAAAGCATGTCTAAATATATTCCTAAATCCTTATTGAGGTATATGGAAAATATGATAGTATTCATAATGTTAATCAGAGGTTAAACGATATTACATCACTCCGACAAACTTTTAGTGTCTTATTATCATATCATATCATTCATACATTATATTCATGCACACACCTTGACCTTAAAGGAGTTATATACTCTACTATATGTATGTATTATATATATGTATGGGGAATGGGAAAAGGGATACGGCGTTATATACGTACACCACCTGCAGCTGGTACAGATATACACGATGATGATTATGCCCACAGAGGCCGATATGATATGATGGGATTCCCACATAGGCTTGATGGCGTTATATACGCATATATATTTATGATCGCATTGTGAATGGCATGTAGGCATATTATGGCCTCAGAGGCATTCTGTATAGACATGATACTTAGGCATATTACGGCCCTCAGAGGCATTCTTTACTGGTTAGTTGTTTCTTGTCTCATGTTACTTCCAGGTCTTTATTATGCTATTTTTCATGTCTGACATACTGGGTACATTATTCGTACTGACATCCCTTTTGTCGGGGGACGTTGTGTTTCATGCCCGTAGGCTCAGGTAAAGAGAGCGACGATTCACACTAGTAGGTTGCTGGTTCAGCTGATATTGGAGAACTCTATTTGTTCCAGAGTTGCAGTCTAGTCATGATACGATATTTTGGTTATGCGTTGGGGCATGGAGGGGCCTTGTCCCGACCTTATGATGTTACGTACTCTTTAGAGGCTTGTAGATAGTTGTACTGTGTATAATAGTCATGTATGGCCTTGTTGGCCTTAATATGTATATATGCATAGGTTGGGTTCTTCCGTTTGCAAGAGTTTACACAGTACCTTTCCAGTTTATTATTCCCATATATCAGTAGGTTACCTCATGACAGCCCTAGTAGCCATGCTTAATTACAGTTAGCTGGTAAATATGTGATTAGTGGTGCCCGATAGGTAGGGTCCGGGTTCCCGTCATGGACCTCCGGTTTGGGTCGTGACAATTTGGATGGGGATGCCAATAATGAGATGTGCTAGCACTGGGGACTTGTATCCTATCACCACCACCACCAACAATCAAGTCACCTCTTCATCAACTTTTGTTTCTCTTTCTCCTACTTTATGGCATAATCATTTGGGACACCCGGGAGCACCGGTGTTCAACTCACTTAGAAAAAATAAGTTTGTTGATTGTAAACAATCTTTGGGTTCCCATGTTTGTCAGTCTTGTGTTTTTGGGAAGCATGTTAAATTACCTTTTTTTTATCTACTTCGAACACTATTATGCCATTTGATATCATGCATAGTGACTTATGGACATTCCCGATTTTAAGTTCAGCAGGTCATAAGTATTATATGCTTATTTTGGATGATTACTCTAATTTTCTATGGATATTTCCCATTGGAAAAAATCGCAGGTTTACAATATTTTCAAGCAATTTAGTACTTTCATCCAAAACCCAATTTGATAAGTCTATTAAATACTTTTAATGTGACAATCAGAGAGAATTCATAAATGACCAATGTAAGGAATTTTGTCACAAAAATGGTATGTAATTTCGTCTCTCTTGTCCGCACACTTCTCCTCAAAATGGAAAAGCCGAATGCAAAATACGAGCAATAAATAATTTAATTCAAACACTTCTTGCTCATTCGCCCATACCACCATCATTTTGGCATCATTCTCTTCAAATGGCCACATACCTCTTAAACATTCTCCCTAGAAAATTACTGTCAAACTTTTCACCCACATAAATTCTTTATCATCGTGTTTCTTCCTACACACATTTGAGGGTTTTCGAGGGTTTATGTTATCTTCTCTTTCCATCCACAACAATAAACAAACTTCAAGATCGTTCCACTCCGTTTGTATTTTGGGATACCAACAAATCATCGGGCTATAAGTGTTATGATATGTCTAGTGGGAAAATTATCATCTCTCATCATATTATTTTCGATGAGTCCAAATTTCCATTTTCCAACATGCACACACCTTCCCTACCCTCATATGATTTCTGGGACACTGAGCTACATCCCATAGTACAATATCATTTAAACAACCCATATAGTCAAGCCCAAATGAGAGAGTCCACTGCTCCCTCTCCATCGGACCGGTTAAATGGCTGAAATAGGCCAGCCCAAATAAGGGAGCCCACTGCTCACTTTCCCCCCTCCCTCGGACCAGTTAAATGGCCGAAATGGGCCAGCCAAAATAAGGGAGCCCACTGCTCCCTCTCCCCCTCCATCGGTCCGGATAAACAACCTATTATTTCACCAACCGAGGGAGTCCACTGCTCCCTCTCCCGCGGTCCAGTCAACCCACAACAACCTGAGATCCCCACTGCCCTAGCAGTCCACTTCGGCCCCAACCCGGTCCATTGAAACTCATGCCATGCATAGGATTTTTCAACCTATGAATCATTTTAATCTGACATCCTCTATCCAACCATCCCCGATTCCCCGTAACCTGAAAGCTGCCCTATCGGACCCGAATTGGAAGGCCGCCATGTTAGATAAAATTGATGCTCTTATTAAAAATACGACGTGGGAGTTGGTGCCCCATCTGTCTAATGTAAACATAATACATTCTATGTGGAGTTTTTGTCATAAAAAGAAATCTGATGGTTCATCTGAGAGGCACAAAGCCCGTCTTGTTGGTGATGGCAGGTCTCAGCAGGTTGAAGTGGATTGTGATAAAACTTTTAGCCTAATTGTTAAATCGGTGACTATCCGGATAGTTCTTAGTCTGGCTCTGTCAAAATCATGGTACATTCATCAGTTGGACGTAAAGAATGCATTCCTCCACGATCACCTACAAGAAACATTTTACATGCACCAGCCTTTGGGATTTTGAGATCCTATTCATCCTGATTATGTTTTCTTGTTGAAGAAATCTTTATATGGTCTCAAACAGGCCCTATGAGCATGGTATAACAGGTTTGCTGGGTTTGTTTCCACACTGGGCTTCTCACATAGCAAATCCAACCAATCTCTGTTTATTTATCAAAAAGGGAATGACATGGCATACATTCTTCTCTATGTTGATAAAATCATCCTCACAACATCATCTGCCTCTCTTCGCCAGTCGATTATGTCCATTCTTGTATCTGAATTGCTATGAAGGATTTGAGTCCTTTGAACTATTTTTTTGGGAATTGTTGTAACTCAACATGCAGGTGGTCTATTTCTTTGTCAAAGAAAATATGTTGAGGAGATAATTGACAGAGCCGACATGTCTTCATGTAAGCCGTCACCTACACCGGTGGATACTAAGGCTAAGTTAAGTAACTCTTCAGGGTCTCCATACAACGATCCGACACATTACCGTAGTTTAGCAGGGGCATTGCAATAGCTCACCTTTACGAGACTTGATATATCATATGTTGTTTAACAGGTATGTTTACATATGCATGAACCAAAGGAGGAACATATGGGTGATCTCAAACAAATTCTGCAGTAAATTCAAGGTACTCTTAATTTTGGGTTACATCTATATAAGCCAGCCATCTCCGGTCTCACGTCTTAGACCGATGATGATTGGGGTGGATTCCCAGATACCAGATGCTCCATCTCTGGTTATTGTGTATTTCTCGGAGATAATTTGATCTCGTGGTTGTCGAAGCGCCAACCCACGCTATCTCAGTTTAGTTCTGAAGCCGAATATAGAGGGGTAGCGAATGTTGTATCTGAATCATATTGGCTCTGTAATATGTTATTGAAGCTCCATTATCGAATCAAAAAGCCAACTATAGTTTATTGTGATAATGTGAGTGCGATATATCTGTCAGGGAAACCCGTACAACATGAACATACTAAGCATATATAGATGGATACTTTATTTGTCCGTGAAAAGGTTGCATGTGGACAAGTTTGTGTTCCCCGTGTCCCGTCCCACTATTAGATTGTCGATATATTCACAAAAGGTCTTCCGCGGATACTCTTTGATGATTTCAGGGACAGTCTCAGCGTATGAGAGCCTCCCGCTATTATTTCCATAATCAAAGTAAATATTTTTTATTTAGATTGTAAATATTCTGAGTATATTCTACCATAATTGTAGACTAAATTAAGTCTTGTAAATATGTATATAATATTACATTCAAGGAATGAAATGATTACGGAAAATATTTCCTTCATCTTAATAAATTGTGCATTGCCTGGAAAGCAAATAAATTTGGCAGTGAACTTAATTGGACAGAGTTTTTAAACTGGTTAAAGAAAAGTTGTTAGGGTTGGGATGAATCATTCTTGATTGTAGGACTTTATTCGTGGCGTAATTTTTTGTCTTAGTGTTTGATAATCCTTTAAGAAAAAAATCAATTATTTCTATCAATCTATTCAGTAAACATGTTTCTCTTTTTGATTTGTAGATGCTAAGAGAGTGGGAAAAAATGTTTTTCTTGAATTTTCTTTTGCTGATTTGGACGCACAACCTTGGGATCGGGCTAGTTGAAGATGTTTTTGATAATATCGTGGATCTACAAACTGATGATGGGAGCCAATTTTCCTAAAGCAAACTAGTGTGAACAGATGCTTTATTTCTTCAAGGCTTTTCTTCGTCATCGAGGGATAAATCTAATCCAGTGTCACGACACAAAACCCGAATCGTGTAGGCACCTACCCTTCCCACCTGGTAGGCGAACCGTCCCTTACAGATTTATCCAACAACATAAATAAACAATAATAAAAATAGGAGTCTAAAACAATAGATATCTGATAATGCGGAATACAACAACTACCCAAAGGATTTGGTCTGAATAGTACAAGAGCTTCTGAGTATACAACTTGAATGAAAGTTTACCGAACCTCGCTAAAGTTCTTGCAACAACTCTACACCCTTAAAAAGAGTGTATCAAAAGTAGTATCAGTACAAACACTATGTACTTGTAGGTATCATAGGCCGATATAATTAGATAACATACAACAACAACAACATACACAATGAAACCTCACGCCGTGGGGTCTGGGGAGGGTAGAGTGTACACAGACCTTACCTCCACCTTGGTAGGTAGAGCGGTTGTTTCAGAGAGACTCTCGGAGCAAGACAAAACATAATCACAAGCAAGACAATCGAAACAAAGCAAGAGTAAAACAAGAGTAAAGCAAGAGAAACAGTCAGACTCAGATAAGGAATTAAAGCAGTATATTTGCTAACATATATATAAGAAAGAAACTGAAGGATAAACATGTAGTAAAAGTAACATCACAGTCCAGGAATAATCAACACAAGTATAGATAATCCAGTTAGAATATAAGAGATACCAAAATGAAGTAATTGCTAAGCACACCCATGTAAGATTTTCAGTAAGGTGAATTACACCAGATCTCAGTACTCTACGGTCATAGCCTAAGCGGAATCTATAGTCCTCGAATCCATCAAGTGTCTAAGTAAGAGATTAACAAGAAAATACCATCTCAAGTGATTAACAATTTAGGAATTAAGGCTGAACTGTATCACGCAACACAATGAAAACAACAGTCAGAATCCGAGATATGAGTGGATGTAGTGTGAATGTATATGTGATGCAATGCACTATCCAACTGTCTCATATTGTACATACATGCTCCGGACAGAATATATCACCGTCCCAGCAGTCATGACTCATGGGGACCCGCGAAGTCCATGTACCAGTAACTCTGTATCACACAACTAAGAGTGACTTTTCTATCAAACACCCCGCTAGTCATACCGTATCACACAACATAGAATGACTACGTAATCAATATGTAATAAGAATCAATGTTGTTTCTTTCTCACTTATCACCATCACGCCAACCACCAGTAATGTAAATGTATCACAGAATCACAATCACGTCAATCACATGTAATGTCAATGTGTCATAGAAATAAGGATGAATGCATGTATGAATGTCAAATTCAATACTAATCATGAGATGTATAAAATAATAGCATCCCTAAATCAACTACCAATATGAAGTTATTCCCAAATCTGTACAATGCCACGTCCGAAATAATTTTTTGTCGGACCACATAGGTAACACTAATTATATATGTGAGAGAGGCCATACGAAATATGCACATAGCAAAGACCTTGATAGGAAGCCTCAGATGTTTCACTTTCCCATTTATCATTATTAACATCAAATCACAGTTCACAATAATGAATCATATAGAATGTGTATGAATAATGTGTATGTATCAATCTCAAGTGTAAATCATACTCAAATCTCAATCGTTCCATACATGGACACAAGGGGTTTCATGATCTCCAGTTGGGGGTCATTATAGTAGAAACCGGACTGTTACACCCCGTAGTTTTGCACAACAATGATAGCGTCATTAGCCGACATGAGTTTTGAGAATTTTAGATCATTTTTGAGGGTTCGTTAAGAAAGGATTTAAAAATATTGGAAGTCAATAGGGCCTAAGGAAGCACTACTCGGCGAAGATTGATGAAGATTCAGCAATACGCTAAGTATTTCGCATCGCAGATGCCATTCTGCCTCGTGGACCTGGCCGCGGATCAAGGCCACTATTCCCCCACCTCACTTCCACCATATGGGGTGGCATATCCGGCCGCATATGGGCATATGCACTGCACATGTAGCTGCATATGTAAGGCGGTGAAGATGGCTTATTTAAGCAAATTTTGGCCAATCTTATGTTTTTCTAATATTTCGACCCCTTGAGCTACAAACACTCCAAATATCCTCCATAATTGGAGAACATTTTTGTATGCATCTAAGGTGATTTTTCCTTTAAAAGATTAAGAGCACATTGAAATCCTCTCTAGTTGGCTTCGCAAAGTTGTGAGCTTCATTGAGATTGATTTGAAGATTGTTGAGGGAGACTCCTTGGCTGGTAAAGGTAAGGTTTCATCACCCTTATATGTCCTTTAGTTCCTCTTAACTTAGCTTGAGTTATTGGTGGAGATAACTTGTGAATTAGGGAAGTATTGTAATTATAATCTTGAAGAAACACCTCACCTGGCATGAAATCATGTTACCTTGTTGTTTAGTTGTTGATTGAGATTAAGTATAAATACAAGTATTGAATCTTGTTGGTTGAATTGTGAAGCTAAGTAAAAGATTTTTGGAAGAGGGCGGTTCTAGTTGAATGAGATCCCATGTTAGCATAAGCTCAAGAACTTCATGTGGTTAATTTGTTCGACAAAACATCTAAATGAATTTACTTATAAGATATAAGCGTAATATGGACACAAATCTAAATCCTTCGTATACTGTAGATAATCATCCATGGAACGTGCGAGGCTCCGTGGACCATAATTAACTTCATCAACAAGGCATGTAGGGCAACATTCTCTTCTTTGCATGACTTGACGTAAACACTTCTTTTAATTGAAGCTTCATCTCGTGAAAAGAATATACGCCCTTCTTGATGAAATTGATCATAATTCTAGGTGACTCTTGGTCCATAGCATCTTTCGAATTCTATATGTTCTGAAATAATTGTACTAAGATTAAAGAACATAACGACAATAACGATAGTTGGAGGGTAACTAAAATAGGTTACGCCGAATTTGATCTTGGTGTATTTGAGGTCTTGCATTTCACTTATATATATATATATATATATATATATATTTTCTTATTGAGTTTCTATAGTTGGTCGGGTATGACACTTATATGTGCAAACAACTGCAGTTGGTTTGACTTTGCCGAGTCCTATTAAGGACGGGTATGACCGAGTCCTTTTTAGGCCAGGTACATTATGAAATGATATGATTTTCCCCACAGAGCAACTGTATACTATATTGTATGGCCCCATTGAGTGGTTTGATTTTTACAAACATGCATATATATCCATAATTGTGACAGGGTATGCCCTCAGAGGCTTTTTACGAGTTTCAAGTTCACTTTTGTACCACTATCTCTTACATATACCTTCCTTACATATTCAGTACATCTTTCATACTATTATCGCTTTCTGGGGCATAATGTTCATGCCCGCAAGTACAGATAGACAAGGCAACATACCTCCTCAGTAATGTGCCTATTTCAGCTATTGGTTATCGCACTCCCTTTCTCCGAAGCTGCAGTACAGGAGTTAATAGGTATTGATGTACATATTCCTATCATTTTGGGTATGACGGGCCCTGTCCCTACCTATTGTTGTATTATAACACTCCTACAGGCTTATAGACTAGTGTTAGGGTGTATACATTTTGTTATGGCCTTGTCGGCCTCTTGTTAGTTGGTGATACTCTTCTTGCGGTCATGTCATCCTTGGTTATCTGTATATACTATGTTGGGACTCTTCTCCTTGTAGTTTGTTGTATATTCCTATCTTGTTAAGTTTTGTATTAAAGGTTCCAGGTACTATAGTTGGTTTGCTCGAGACTTCGGGTGCTGGGTGTCGGCCACACCCCCCATAGTTGTGCTGTGACAAACATGGCGTTAGAGCAGGTCTATCCTAGGGAGTCTACAAGTCATATCTAGTAGAGTATTGGTTATGAGTGTGTTGTGCACCACACTTATAAATAATAAGCTACTGGATATTTAGGATGGTTACTTTTATTCATGATCTAGATCGTGCAATAGAGATGAGTCATAAGTATTCACTCATAATCTTCATCTTGTTATGTTCTCAGTGATGCCTACTACTACTAGACACTAGGCAGCTGCTCCGAGGTTAGATGAGGTCGCAGGGGAGGGCACCAGTTAGGTGCCACCCGCTAATATAGAGCAGCACGAGCCTCATAATGAGGCTAATTCTCGGGCTTCTGGAGCAGCACCACCACCTCCAGAGAGGCATAGAGGAGCTGATATACCTCAAGTTCCTCCCCGTTTGCTCATGATCAAGATTTAGACATATGCAGTTGTTAACTTGACTAGTGGCCTCTCAAGACCAGCGTCAGACCCTAGTATTTCAGATTGAGCAGTCATCACGAGAGTTCAAGATTTTTTTAACTTGGATCATCCGATACTCACAGGGCAGATCCAAATACAGATCCTCAAAGCTTTTTAGATCAGATGTAGTAGATCTTGCTTGTTATGCATGACACCGATTTTGAGTCGGTAAAGTTTGCCTCTTACATA